>AP028438.1:1600902-1877513 GCA_036509395.1 Antheraea yamamai | reverse complement strand
GTAACATTTCTGCACTCGGCCACCACGACTTCTCATAGGAACGTATGTACTTTTTTAATTTGATTATTTTTCATTTTTGGAAACCAGTCTTTTAATAGATTATAACTTCCATTGTCGAGTAGGTAATGATTTTCCACGTTTCATGCGATCATTTCAATAAACTAACAAAATGGTGGCCGTCTGATTGTGTATAGAGTGAATAATTTAAAAAGAAAAATAAACATTGGTTGATGCTAACAGCATATTCGAGACTCGATAATTGGCATCGAAGGATAACTTCAAACTCTCTGTTCGTATGTTATTTTTTCAAATCATCCATTGTCATTGCAGATTGAAGTCTGTATCCTATACACATATAATAAGAATGTAAATCTAACGTGTCTATACTTTTTAGAATTTTGTGACAAAAATTGTTGCAGTTGTCTAGGAATAAGTAATAAAATATATTTCTATCAATTATAGAAATATTTGTCTGTTTGTATGAACTCGCATCGTTGACACATCGCATCACTGCGTTCACAATAAAACCTCACCAAGAAAATCATAAAGCATATCCTCGAGTAACATTTAGTCTTGGTTTCATTAAAATCGGTTCACTCTATCAAAAGTTATTATAATTTTAGTGACGACGCGACTTAGGTACGAGATAAAGTAGATAAGTAAACGAACTAATAAAATCATATGATACATTCAGATGATTTTATTAGTCAATGTGTTTTTACATTAGGTTCCACGCGGACGGAGTCGCGGGCACAGCTAGTCACACATCCACATCCACAACGGGACGATGAACAATAACTAAACTCCTACTCGAAAGCCAGTTGGGATAAATAAAAGATGATTGCTCTATTAAGCTGGGAATTTTAAATGGGCGCATTCGGTTGCAAGTGACAGCGCCGAGACGCGTCGCGTCGCGTAGCGCGATTTAATCTCACTTAACACAACGTGATAGTATGACGTCATGTTATACTAGCTGCGCCCTCGGCTTTACGTGCATTTTATATTACTTCTTGTATTGAATACTTTTGTAATAAACAATTGAGCTATGTAATTGAGTAATGTTACAGCCTGTATGTAAACTCGTTGTTACAAATAAACGAATGACTCATCGACAATGAAAACCAATAGCAATGGAGTTCTAATAAATAACCCATTTAGTCGAACCGCTCGAATAATGATGTCAGCTTCAAGAGTTTCCTCACCCTCCTCAAAAGAAAAGTATATATTAGGTTTTACATGCACCACGGAGCATCAGAGTCGAGAGTAGTCCGGGGAAGCTGTAAAGGACTGTGTCAGGGCAATGACGTAGTCAATTCGAAAAAAAAAACGTCCGAGTCGAATTCTATAATCTATTGTAGACATAGGAGCGAATACGAAGTGTAGTATAATTGTAGAAAAGATAAAGTGAATAGCGTAAAGACCTTATTTATGAAAAACACTAAAATATAATATATTTTATATAGTACTAGCGGACCGGGCGGACGTTGTCCTGCCTTGAAAACAAAAAAATCCTAAAAGTCGACCGCAGCGCCACCTACCGGGTCCAATTGTGAATCTAAACCATTCTCGGATCCACTCGAACACGCACACAAAATTTCATCAAAATCGGTCCAGTCGTTTAGGAGGAGTTCAGTCACATACACACGCACACAAGAAATATATATATTAAGATATAATAAAACCGCTTTGGAGGTTACCATCTCATATATAGTATATACAAACGTTCCTTTTCTATATTTTATATAGAAAGAATTCGAGGTCATCCGATTGCGTAATGATTTGATGACAACCGCGAACCGTGACCTTCCTCTCTCTGTCGTTCACTGTCATTTATTGAAAACGATTTCTGAATCAATTACGTGGAGCATATCTAGGTTTCTTCTATTAATCGATCGAATAACCTTCACGAAATAAATGGACGTCATTGATATATTTTAATGTAAAATTCTATACGAGTTATTTGAAGTATCAATAGATATAATACATCAAATTTAGTAACTAGAAAATAGAAATCCTCTTGAAATTATACGGAAATAATGTATTGCCATCATGTCGCGCCTTTAATAAAAAGAAAAACTAACTTAAAAAACTAAGCTATCACCAGAAAGTAAATGAACGTTGTGAGAAGAATAGGTCCAATTCAACAGCAAACAATTCTATATTTTTTCCACATACAGTGGTACCACAAAAATACTTCCTGTAGTAAAATCACGCGAATTCCGAAAAATACATCGACAAACGTTGAGATTTAAACTCGCAGACATCGAATCGATATTCCGTATTCCGTCGGCCTAAACAATCAACTATTACGACTTTGTAGATATTAACTGAGTTATCCTAATTCTTATTAATATTATAAATGCGAAAGTAAGTTAGTTTGTTTGTACACTTTCTTGCCTTAAATACTCAATCGATCATCATGACATTTTTCATACATGTTGTCGCAGATATATAAAACGACCTTTCATCCAGGAAAAACTTAGCGTACCCGAGAAATAGATCAAATCTATACTTCCTTACTAATATTATAAAGCCGGAGGGTTTGTTTGATTCTCCGGATCAACGCGCTAATCTCGGGAACTATTCGTCCGATTTGAACTGAATTTTTCTTTCTTTCAGTGCTAGGTAGCTCATATATAGAGGAAGGCTATAAGCTATATATCATCACGCTAAAACCGATAGGAGCCGAGCAACACTGAAGAATGTTTCAAAATCGTTTATTTTCCTTTGAGAGCTTCCGATGCGTATTAGCGTTAGCCCAAAGTAACTATTCCACGCGGACGAAGTCGCGAGCAGAAGCTAGTCTACATTTCTTTATATCATAGGGACAAACGAACAGGTGGGTCACCTGATAGTAAGTGATCGCCACCGCCCATAGACACTAGCAACTCCAGAGGAGTTGTAAGTGCGTTGCCGAAATTAAAGCAATCGAGACCGTGAGCAAAAGCTAACTCATATATCGATTAAAAAAACTTTTTCATTCTTCACATATTCTTGCATTGTCACTGAATTCTATGCTGTGTTGGAAACTTGCAAGTCCTTACCTCATCGAGCTACTTTAAGAATAACAGAATTCCACCCGAACATACATACATACAAGAAACCGGACACCGAAGTAATAAAAAAAACGTGTTAAAATAAAAATAAAACGTACTCAGTGTACCCATTAGTATGTTGTTGAATAACATATCAATTGTTTTCAAACATATACAATCAAATACTCCGTATTTTGTGCCTTCGATGATTCAAAATATTTTTATACTTGGAAAATTCTAAATCCATAGACGTAAATGAGTAGTAGCATTTTAATGTCATGGCAGCTAGAGTATTTATTGTTTTTATAAGTTCACCCGAGCCAATTTATAAAATTATTAATCCGAAACAAATCTTTCTGATTAATTTGTTCAAAATGATTTCAAACATTTGTTAAGTTTACGTCGAAATGTAATTTTCATTAACTGAATATTAAAATAATATGTATAATCTCTATTTATTAGTAAAAATAAACTTTAAAATTATAAACTAAAATAAATAAATGAACCGGTAAAATTATCTAAAAATTATCGTGGTGTAATAGTAATTATTACCATTTAACCTATAAACAGGAAACTATCTAAAAATACACGACCGGACCACAAAAGGTTCATATGACCTTAGATAAAATAATTTAAACAACTCATTTCAAACAGTATCACCGCGCCGTGACCTAATAATCTTGGTATTTGTAGACGTACTCTTAACATATCACAACGCGACGCGACGTCGCAACAGTTGGCAGATAACGGACAACGGGCGAGTGTTCAACAAAGCATTGCGTACAGAGCGGCCGGTTATACCCAATTAATATTGTTAATTAAAACTCACAGGCATTTTTTTTCTGACTAACGCTGTTCGCCTGACGGGCCCTTTATAGCTTCACTGGACTTTGAAGGAATATTTTGCGTGGCATACGAATGTATACGTTCAGAACAAACTGAAATAGTTCAAGTGCAACTTCTTTTAGAACTGTATGAATTAGATGTTATGAAACTAAAAGTGTAACTAAAAATAAATAGCTACAAATGTATATACAGGTTTTAGGCTGTGAAAGTATGAGATAGAATGCGTTTCTATTTTGTTTCACTATCCTTCGTCTCCTCTTTATACGATAATTCATAGCGGTCTGCGTTCCCACTACTATACCGTCATATACGGGCCCATACACGAACTTTGCACACCATGAAGACTAGACTCCACGGTCTATACTATATTCTTAATGTACTCGAAATGCATTACTACTCTTGTAGGCGGTAGAGCCACGCCGAAGCCATTACTAATTTCAGCATGAATGGGTCAACTCACCGGGGGTAGTACCATTCTATCACAGAAAATCGACGTGAAGTAACAGTACTTGCATTATTGCGTTTCGTTCGGCTAGTGAGAGCGCCGGAGGCCTACCTCCCCTTACCTCCTCTCCTCTCCCCTCCCTATCCCTCTCCTGCCTCTCCCAACAAACACAGGCTGTTGCTAGTATCTATGGACGGCGGTGTTCACTTGACATCAGGTGACCCGCCTGTTCGTTTGCTTCCAATAATATAAAAAAAAAAACATACAAAGAGAGAGAAAGAAAAACATCGAAATCTATAGCACATTAATACATAACATAACTCTGTTTGATGTTGATGATATGTGTTAAAATATTACACGATAATGCCGAAAACCAATGTTTATAACGTATGAGTAATGAGATGATTATTCTCTTAAAAATTAATCAAAATATAAGTTACACTTCTACCGCGTGAAAACTCACACTCGATTTTTTTTATTATTATTTCATAATTAATTCAGTTTCATATCATTGTTAGTTTATGTCTTAAGTTAAGTGTTATATTTGTTTCAAATTTCACAACAATTTGTAGCTCTAACACTCATGGTTTTTTTTTTGGCATAACAAAAAAAAACAACTCCTTCGCAAACGTAGAGTACAGTTATAATGATTTATTTACAAAAGCGGCAGATATTGCATCTGAAACAGAAGGCTTCCACTAAATAACCGTCATCTGCTAGTGTTTGAGGCACGCGGACTTCTATAGCGGAGTCAATTTCATTAATAGTCACACCTCGTAAATATGTTATCTAAATCAACTTCTGTCCCCCATAATTAGATGTTAGATTAGAAATTTAGGGGCATGGTGTGATGATAGACATAAAATGAGAGGGTGACTATATGCCCAGTTGTAGATATTATAATAGAATCTCATGATTCATGCAGAACAAGCGAAATTAATCTAATCGACCAGTTGGATAGCAGGGCTCATAAAAACAGATAAATATGATAACGAAACGAAAAATATAGAGTAATAAACAAGATTTCGTGCTCATGGATCGTTAATGTCTTTAATTAAAACACAAACAGTACCGGATACGTAAATGATATTATGTTCAGTTGAGCGGCTGAGTTACGTGCAATAATGAGATATTGCACGAGATTTAGCAATACATTATATTTCAGTTATTTCAAATTTTTCAGAGTTATTTCAATTCGACGTGTGTTGGTAATTTAAATTGAAAAACATAATTGTGTTATCGTAAATTAAAAGAAAAGTAAACATTCCATTCAGTGCTACAATAAAACCGACTTTACGCAAACAAATGTTATTGCTTCTTCGTAGTATTAATTGAAATTAATTTAAATCTGTATGAATCATGGACTGATCACCGATCATACAAGCCTACACAAAACCGGGCTTCGATATTGTTCATTGGATATTACAATTCCGATTAGGATTTGGAACGAGCGCTTAAGTGACACAGCCGAATGAAAACTATCTCAAGGGTGTTAAAGTGGCCTTACTTCGGGTTGTAAATACCGCGGATTTGTATCATGTAGTGGATTTTATATTTTATTCATAATCTTGTATTATTGGGCTCTATATTATGTACTATTGGTGGTGTTTTACGTAATATAGTTTGGTTATTGTACACAAGTGGATGGAAAATAATACCACGGAGCATGGATTCCGAGATGCCACAAAAACTCCCTGGAAAGTTGTAACAAGACGACCACCATCTTGTTAGTTCATTGAAATGATCGCAAGAAACTTATAATATCATTACTTAATCGATAATGGCAGTAATACTCCACTAGGAGATTGGTTGCGAAAAATAAAATTAAAAAAAAAACGTGCATGTGTACATTGATTAGATACATATGCGTCCTTGTACGGCACGAACGCATACATGTATTTGGGAATAAGTTATAAAAGGAATCAAAGAGGAAATCTACAACGCTTTTGATTTTTTTTTATATCACAGCAGGCAAACGAACAGGTGGGTCACCTGATGTTAAGTGATCACCACCGTCCATAGACACTTGCAACACCAGAAGAGTCGCAAGTGCGTTGCCACCCTGTGTTTGGGTGAGGGGGAGTGGGGAAGGAGCGAGGGGGAGGGGAGGTGCTATATCCGGCGCTCTCACTGACCCAACGAAACGCAACAATGCAAGTACTCTTACTTCACGTCGGTGTTTCTGTGGGTCGAGTGATAGTACCCCGGGCGAGCCGACCCATTCATGCTGAAACCAGTAATAGTTCCAGCGTGGCTCTACCCACTACACGTAAAAAATACTCCATTATTTCGTAAATCCTTGCTAGCTAGTTAATTAACAGACGATAAGGTTAAAAAAAAAAATAATCACTCATGATTTACTATTTTTTTTATTGTTTGCCGCTGAATTTAATTAAACAAAGTTATAATGATTACACATGGAAAATTTTGCCTGTGAATAGTTATAGTATTAAAAATGGATTAAAAAAAAAATGGGAGTGGATGGGTGTGTGGTCTCTTTCTCTCCTTCATTGTAGTTCTTAAAAAATGTTTAGTGTAGGTATACGCGAAATATTATTAATTAACTTGCCTTGTAAGAGACAAGTGTTATCGTCTACCTTCGGTACCGCCGTGACACATCCGAGAAACGAGATTACATACAACGCGTACGGAACATTAACACTAGCGCCACCCTATTAGAGATACATTAATTCTATACATAAATAAGAACAATTATATAGAACTGATGTATTACTTACATAACATTAATTTAATCGTTATTACTATTTTCGTGTTACTTAAATTATTTTGCGGAAATATGAGTAAATACTAATTTGCTTTGACTTTTACAGTTCGGCCTATAAAAGGCAAGATGTCGTTGATCTACACGCAATTCTATGTCGAAGTTATTATAGGGCGAAACTGCTCGAATAAATAGTCACAGTACCCACAGAGTGTTAATTGGCTTCCATATACTGCTGTAACACGAGTTGTTTTGGAAACGCAAGCTTACAGAAAAGAAGCACAATTTTACAAAGTAACAATAGCACGGCTAGTCCTTTGCAAAAAAAAGACATATTTACTAATAACAAGTTCGAGAGTGTACTTATAATCATTACTATTTCCATAACTGTACTAAATAAAGCATGTCTAAGTTTTAAAAAAGGCTCTTTGAATAAATTTCAAACCATTGTTTATATTTGATTTTATTGCATGACGAATTTGCTGACCCAGTGGTTTAGAAGTAGCACACTTATTTCGTTTATCTATTTTCAGTACTAAAGGTCATTAAAAAGTTGATGCCTTCGTACGTTCCCCGCCCCAAGCCTCTAAACGGACTCAGCAAGGACTAAGATAATTTGAAGGGTGTTGTGGTTTAAACTGCTATCGTCGTACTGAGAGTTGTTGGGGGCCGTACAAATCCCACAAGTGGCAATAATATATGTGATCTATAATTGGTTATTCTGCGCCTGAGTGCACTTTATTACCATTAATTGTACGTTTTAAAGTTTTGAGCGATATATTATGATATAATTGTCATATTTAATTTTATTCATATTGGTTTTATTCGAATGTTAGCATATGATTTACATATAACGTTAAATGAAAAAAATCTTGGTTTTATTTTTCACTAACTGTTGCTATCCTTTCGAAAAATCGAGTTCGAAATGTCAACGCTGCGTAAATTGCAACGTAATTTTTTTTTTTTTTTTCCAAAGAATTCTTAATATTGACGTCAGTATTAATCTCAATATTGAGTGATAATTGATTCAAGTCTGTGCCAGTTGGAAAGATACTCTTCATTTCAAAACAGTACTCCTAAAGGGTTCAAAAAGGGTTTGTGTTTTTATAAATGACGACAATAACTTTAATAATCCCTTCAGATGGCAGGATTTTTTACCAACTTACTGGACATCTATTGCCATGTTTTGGTGAATTTCAACAACATCTTCATAAATTACTAAATGTGCCCGCGACTTCGTTCGAGTGGAACCTAATGTAAAAACAGTGAGTAATAAAAGGCAGCGACTTTGTTCGCGTGGAACCTAATGTTAAAAACAGTGAGTAATAAAAGGCAGCGACTTTGTTCGCGTGGAACCTAATGTTAAAAACAGTGAGTAATAAAAGGCAGCGACTTTGTTTGCGTGGAACGTAATGTTATAAACAGTGAGTAATAAAAGGCAGCGACTTTGTTTGCGTGAAACCTAATGTTATAAACAGTGAGTAATAATAAAAGGCAGCGACTTTGATCGAGTGGAAACTAATGTTAAAAACAGTGAGTAATAAAAGGCAGCGACTTTGTTTGCGTGGAACCTAATGTTAAAAACAGTGAGTAATAAAAGGCAGCGACTTTGTTCGCGTGGAACCTAATGTTAAAAACAGTGAGTAATAAAAGGCAGCGACTTTGTTTGTGTGGAACGTAATGTTATAAACAGTGAGTTATAAAAGGCAGCGACTTTGTTTGCGTGGAACCTAATGTTAAAAACAGTGAGTAATAAAAGGCAGCGACTTTGTTCGCGTGGAACCTAATGTTAAAAACAGTGAGTAATAAAAGGCAGCGACTTTGTTTGCGTGGAACGTAATGTTATAAACAGTGAGTAATAAAAGGCAGCGACTTTGTTTGCGTGGAACCTAATGTTATAAATAGTGAGTAATAATAAAAGGCAGCGACTTTGATCGAGTGGAAACTAATGTTAAAAACAGTGAGTAATAAAAGGTAGCGACTTTGTTTGCGTGGAACCTAATGTTAAAAACAGTGAGTAATAAAAGGCAGCGACTTTGTTCGCGTGAAACCTAATGTTAAAAACAGTGAGTAATAAAAGGCAGCGACTTTGTTTGTGTGGAACGTAATGTTATAAACAGTGAGTTATAAAAGGCAGCGACTTTGTTTGCGTGGAACCTAATGTTAAAAACAGTGAGTAATAAAAGGCAGCGACTTTGTTAGCGTGGAACCTAATGTTAAAAACAGTGAGTAATAAAAGGCAGCGACTTTGTTTGCGTGGAACGTAATGTTATAAACAGTGAGTAATAAAAGGCAGCGACTTTGTTTGCGTGGAACCTAATGTTATAAACAGTGAGTAATAATAAAAGGCAGCGACTTTGATCGAGTGGAAACTAATGTTAAAAACAGTGACTAATTAAAGGCAGCGACTTTGTTCGCGTGGAACCTAATGTTAAAAACAGTGAGTAATAAAAGGCAGCGACTTTGTTTGCGTGAAACCTAATGTTATAAACAGTGAGTAATAAAATCGTGGAAATATATTAAGTCCATTTACTTATCTACTTTTCTCTCGTATTTAAGTCGCGTCCTCATTAAAATTACAATAACTTTTGAATAGACCAAACTGATGTTAATGAAACAAAGACTAAATGTTACTCGAAGATACGCTTTATAATTTACTTGAAGAGGTTTTCTCATGAACGCAGTATTTTAACAGTGATGCGTGTCCCAACAGCAGACAGATAGATAGGCAGACATTTCTTAAAATGATAGAAATGTATTTTATTACTTATTCCTACACAACGCAACAATTCTTTTTATAAAAATCTAAAAAAAGTACAGACACGTTAGATTTACATTCTTGTTATATGTATACAATAGAATAGATGACACCAAACATGATTCTCGTGTATTACTTTAAGATACTCTGAGATGGAAGGATTTATTCAAACTTACCTGACATTTGTCGCCATATTTTGGTCAATTGCAACGATATCTTTATTAAATATAGTTCATGTGTTATTCTGCTGTATACGCCAGAATAATACTCAAGGAAAATAATTTGATATGGACTCATACAGATGCATTTTAATTAGAATATGATCCTAGAGCTGTGACCGTGAACAATATTACGTGACGGCTTGTAACCGCGTTCAGTACGTCACACATGCGTATTGATTCGTCATCGAATTATTACACGTTTGTACAGAGATCAACTTTTTCTATTACACACTAGACTTTAAATTGTTCCTACAATTTGTTATATACTATATATCTCTTTCTATCTTGGCAAAACGTTATTTAATAACGTTGTGTTGGATATAATTTTTTTTAAATGAGACAATTATAATAAAAAATAAAGTAAATTTTCAAAAAAAAGTATTAACCGACTTCAATATCAATCAAAAACCCATAAGGCACTAAAAAGCGGAAAATAAATAGTTTATTAAATTAACCAAATTAAATAAAACATATGAATATGTGTGCTACCTAGAGATGTACTGGAAGTCGGTGCCAACCGAAATTTCAAATTTGTTCCAGGTAGAAATGTATTACAGAGACGCGAGAGTGGACTTAAACTTTGTACCTATGATATGATTTTCGGTTCGCACCGACTTCCAATACATCTCTAGGTAGCACACATATTCATATGTTTTATTTAATTTGGTTAATTTAATAAACTATTTATTTTCCGCTTTTTAGTGCCTTATGGGTTTTTGATTGATATTGAAGTCGGTTAATACTTTTTTTTTAAAATTTACTTTATTTTTCCATTTTTAGTGCACATAAATATATTTTACTAGCAGTACCCGCGAACTCCGTTCCGCCTTAAGTATATTAAAATATGCGCATTTTTGCGGTATGGTATCTATCGATATGGTATGCGATATGGTTTCAATTGGTTGTACAATAAGTAACGTTTGGTACGAACGCAACCTTATCAATAATCCGCGATAGTTTCTACCACCAACTCGGCTACCATCGTTTCACACATAATACACCTTAAGTAATGTAATTACAATGCTTCCGTCATGTTGCAACACAGCAACGAAAATAAGCACAATAGGCTCCTAAGAATTGAAGAGTTTTTTTTTATAATATTGGTGGCAAACGAACATACGGGTCACCTGATGGTAAGTGATCACGGCCACCCATGGACACCTGCGACACGAGAGGAAACACAGATGCGTTGCCGGCCCTTAAGAAAGGAGTAGGCTCGTTTCATGAAAGTTTTCTTACTTTGTCACGGATCCCATGATCAGAACCTAACCAAATTCTCATCAAACTACCCTTGAAGTACATCCTTTCCAATAAAAAATGAATCATCGAAATCGGTTAGCGTGATATTGAGTTATTCGTCTATTTGTCGTTTACATAATTAATGCAAATTTAAAACTTATACGGTTTTGCACTGGATGGCGTTGTCGGAACTGAACCAAATTGAAATGGGACCACACGGGAAGTACCAGCTTTCAAATAAAAAAAGAATAATCAAAATCGGTTCACCCAGTCCAAAGTTATGAGGTAACAAACATAAAAAAAAAAAATACAGACGAATTGATAACCTCCTCCTTTTTTGAAGTCGGTTAAAAACAAAGTCCTCTGCCACGTTTGTCTGACAGTTCGTGATAAATTCAAAAACTGAACGGATTTCCATGCGGTTTTCATCAGTAGATAAGGTGAATCATGAGGTGATTCATTCCATCCTCCCATGCTTACGTATATATTTACATAAGTATTTTTTAATTTGTTCTGCTTTCCTTATTGAATCATAGGCTGCAGTTAACAAATTTACAGAGTAAAAAGGAGTTAAGTAACACTTGAATGACCCCATGGCAACAAAGTCTAGAAATAAGGAAGTTTATATTCTATAGAGGAATTAGCTTAAAATGGTTCGCTACTAGGTCGATGGTAGTCCAATGGATAAGACCGCTTGCGTCACATCCAGATGCCCTTATTCCTTATGTCACCAAAAATAAATAAATGAAATCTCTCGCCCCTCTTTATAATAGTGCTTACGTAAATACTTGAATGACCCCCATAGTAAGACTACAGACTCCACTTACGATTATGTGCTACATCAGAACAAAAAAAATTCTAGACATACCTTCCGACTTCGATAAACATATGTAATGGCTCGGTTTCTTCCCGAACAATCCATTCTGCCGTAACAGTCCCGCGTCGGCGTCCTCGTCATACGTTCGATTGACCGCCCAATAGCCAGTCGGACATTTCGCCACTGTCTCCACAATCTGTAGTGACAGGAGTGGCCTCTCATCGGGCAGCGCGCCACCGAGAGCGCTCAACACTTTGGACATCGTTTACTATGTTATCATCATATAGTTTCTCAGTCTTCAATGATATTGCACTACGTAAAACTAAATCAGTCTCTTTTTGAGCAGCTGCAACAAATTAGAACATGTTTTATTTTTGAAACCAATCTTCTAGATTATTACGGCCATTATCGAACAAGTATTAATACTACAAGTGTCTTGTGATCATTTCCATGTTGTAAGAAAATGGTGGCTCACTTGTTAGAACTCTCCGTGGTATTATTTACCATCCACTGCACGTATGCACACTAACCGAAGTATATTACGTAGAACACCACCGATATTACAAAATATAGAGTCATAATAACACAAGAATATGAATCATTACATAGTATAAAATAAAGTCCCCTACCGCGTCTGTCTGTCTGTCTGTTCGCGATAAACTCAAAAACTACTGAACGGATTTTCGAGCGGTTTTCACCAGTGGATAAAGTGATTCATGAGGAACGTTTTGGTATATAATTTGTCAAGGTTTTATTTTTAATCAAGGCGGGACAACGTCTGCCGGGCCCGCTAGTGAAATATAATATCCACTACATGACAGACTAAGATCCCGCAAAAATCTTCTAGAACAACTGAAGAACGGACTGCTAGATTACCCGGCATGGGTTAAGGAATAGGGCTCTTAAAAAAAGTATTAAAAAAAGATCTGCAAAGTCGGCAAGACAACAGTAATACCCCTGGTACTGCAGTTGTTCATAGACGACGGTACCCACTTACCATCTAGGTGAGCTGTCTGCTTGTTTGCTACACTTTGGCATAAAAAAACCGTGCCAGAAAATCCAGACAGATTGTGATAACCATACAGCAATTACAACACTCATAATAGTGGTACGCTTAGAAGAATCGCGTTCCGGGACCAACTAATGTGTATCAGCATTCAAGCGAGATGTTAGATGCTAGTACGCGTCATTTGATTATCACATCGGGGAAAAGAATTAAGATCGTTTTTCTTTGGTTTTTAAAAAGTTATCTCTCTCGCACAGCGCAATGAATGCGATAGACAAAGATAACACTATACGAAACCGAATTTAGCCGACTATCTCGTTCGTGTTCCCGACATGCCAAATCAAAAGCCAGGTACAATAACTAATATGACCACTATCACCAATAACATGACAACTCTCTTTGCTCTCGTGATGTTTCACAATTAACTAGTGTATATTTGATCACCAGAAGTTTGTAGGCCGGCAAGACTATCAGATATATTACCGTCAATTTATTGTGCTGGGATAAAAAAAAATCATCATAATCATTTTAGGTACAGGAAAGTTCAAAAACAATAATTATTTCCAAAAGTCATTGTAATATACAATGACTTTTGGAAATATTTTTTTTTGCACTGACTTGTATTTACAAGAATATGTCATTTTATATATTCTTTATCTCAATACGCACAATTACTAAGTCCTACAACTAAATAGATGTAAAAGTGGGAACAAACTTAAAGCAAGAATATGTAAATAGTCTGAGGTTGAGTAGTATTATAAAAGCTCCTACATGTGGCAGGACCAAAAGGAAACAAGGTCACTTGTAAACCAATTCGAAATTTAGATACTAACTAGCGGATCCGCCAGACGTTGTCTCGCCCTGATTATAAAAAAAAATAATTGAAAAATTATATACCAAAATCTTCCTCATAAATCACTTTATCTACTGGTGAAAACCGCATGAAAATCTGTTTAGTAGTTTTTGAGTTTATCGCGAACAGACAGACAGACAGACAGACGCGGAAGGGGACTTTGTTTTATACTATGTAATGACTATGATAAGATACATGTGAATTCCCTATGTATCAAACAAGTGTATCACCAAACCATAAATGTAATAAAGCGGAAATCTTGGAAAGGCAGATTACAACATTTGTACATTACAGGCACTGATAATATCAGTATTTTTTATGATTCAGGTTTAATCTATTCTTTCCATTATTTATTTTCATTTGATATTGATGCATTATTGCATATTTCCATTGTGTAAATATTTTTCTATGTACTTTATTACATCAGATTGATTTTAATTATATTATTACAGTTGTATTTAATTTATTTTATTTATAAAAATGTCACCCATAACACAAATAGAGTATTAATAAACATACAGTAATACTTCTTATCTAAAACATTCATGATATGATTTGTTATCTAGCTTACAAAAGCAAAATTAAACATAAATCCAACAGTCATCTATAATGGTACATCCACTGCATTGTTAATGTCTTATCAAATGAATGTTTAGACTGAAGCATTAAAACAATGCACTTTATCATCAGCAAAACACATACAATATTAGTAAACAGGTAATATAAACCATTTCAGAATTGTAAATAATTCTGTATTCAGTTACATAGCCAACCAATGTAGCAACTGTCAGCTATTCTAAAAATTGGTGTGATATCTGTACAAACAATATTATGAAATGACTTTTAGAAGGAAATATGCTGAGTACTTCACATTACAACATTCATGGCATAATTCAGTATACATACACTGTACCATAATATATTATCATATGAATATTCCTAAACTCCTTTTAGTAAAAACAAATCCATTAAATGGCTACCAAGGCACTCAATATGATCTAAAATGTAATAACTTGAATTGATCCCATTCCATGACCATCTTTAAAGTATTATGTCTTTAAATACCTTCAAAACCTAATTAAATAAACACATTCAGGTTTGTTTCTATTTACATAGATACTAATAGTTTACTCAAGTTAATTTAAAGAAAACATAAAAACTCAACTTATTTTCATTTAAGGGATTTCTTGAATACTTGTAATTAAAAAAGGACAACATAAACAAGATTCTTAAAGTTATTAATACAAAGAGTAAACTGTTACTACATTATTAAATTTAATAGAAATTTCCAATTTATTTTCTTGCTACTTTAATAGTGTTCTCCGGTCCCTTATAAAATGCCCAACAAGAATTGTCTTATACTGGTTATTAATTCAAAAGTTGAATCTTTTCTTCGATGTTTTTAAATTTATCAAGTCCAATATATTTAAAAATTACTTCAACTACACTACGATTAACATAGGCGGAATGTATTTATTTCAGAGAGTCAAATTATAAGAAGGTTCTAATTGAAACATAACCCACTTTTGGTTACTCACTCATAACTGTATCTACTTCCCACTGCCCAAAGTTCCTATGACCTTTTTAGCAAAAATTAAAAGAATACATATAATAACCATATTTAATTCACACAATGAACATTTATGTCATAATAAAAATATCAGGTAATCGAAATTAAATTTATATTGTTGAGTCATTGCAACTTAACATATTTATGCTCAGATTTAAAATATGTCAATAGAATTAGCAATTCAAAATCTTATATATCAATTTAGATGGAGGCGCAATTAACTTTTTTTTAAGAATTATTAGTAAACTCGTTTATATTAATACTTTTATTTCCTAATAATAAAACAAATTAAAAATAAGTATATATGCAAAGATAAAATTGCAATATTAATATCACTTATTATAGAGTAAAATTACAAACCGGGAATTATTTGAGCTAGTATCCAATTTAACAACAAAAGTTAACAAAGTAGTTGTCTCCATAAATCAATCTATAACTTCACTATGAAAAAAGTTATCTTGTTTAAAACTATTTTCAGATTTACTATGACAATTCGTTACGCACGCCAACCGGCTTGGCACTATTCCAGAATATAGTGAGGAGGCGCACGTCCATGCATCCTCTCCGGTGCACAAAATACAATTAACTTTTAGATACAATGGTACACCAGCCAGACATGCGACTTATCGCGAGCAATGACCCCTTGCGGATCAATTACAGCCTCTATTAATTCCCATTTAATAAACTCACCGTAATAATAACATCACGCGAACGAATTCCAGCAGAAACCTAGACCTCTTTATGTTTGAATTTATCAAACAATGAACATCACACACATGAGTAAGATATTTTATTAAACAGAATGAATACAAACGAAATTAGCCAACAGTATTTGTACATATACTATTATATCACCACATACATATTTTTGAGTATACACGATAAAGGCGTACTTTTATAATTAGTAAAAATAAAATTTGAAAACAAAAATCCTTGACCTCATAAATGACGTAAAATATTTCATTTATTTTGTTTTTTTTTCAATTATGAAAGTTATCGGATTCAACTCCTTTAAGCCATACTAAAAACATTATGGTAGTTTTCCAATTACAGAGCATAGTGCGACTCAGTGGCGCACAATGCCGAATTATGCTGAAGCTTAATTGGAACGTGAATTAGTTTTCAAATACACCGGTAGAGTGCGCTAAGTTCAGTGTTGAAAAAAAATAATCATAACATCATTTTTTTAACACAGGTTGAATTAACTTTGATTATTTCCAAAAAACTACAACGAAATGAAAGCTTTAAAAATGTTTTCAACAATAAATAATATTACTAAAGATAATATAAATTAAATATTTCGATCAAGTTGGTATCCATTGCACGCATCAAGCGAAAACACTACTTTTGAGAGTGCTCGATTGTGCGAAGCGTTGCTGGAGTTGGAACATTCAAAGTTAAGCATTATGCCGCATAATGTGCTCTAGTGCTATAATTGGAAAACTACCAATATTGCCATTCGGTGTCGCCAATTTAAATAAGTCCTGACATATTACACTTTGTTTAATAATACCATGCGACATCTGACTAATATCAATATTCAACCGATTCGGATTAACATGATTTTTTATATCTCTTTTGTCTAATTATATAAGTATTATAAAATATTTCTCTATTTTTTTCTTTTACGTATACAGTGATAGTTACTTCAGTCATAATTATTACTCAAGTACCCACTTACAATAATCATCCAAGAGTGAAACTTTTTTTCGACCTAATACTATTAGACTGATAAGCTTTCATTGCACAGCTAGCAAGTTCAAAGTTATCTAAAATATTGCGTGATAACGTGTTATATATTGATGAACGCCGGCTGCATGCACGAAAAAGCATGACTCATTGTCACGTTCCGTCTGAGCCAAGCGTGCAAGCGAGAGCACGGAACAAGCGATAGATAGGCGCCATCGGCCTAAGCGTTCGGCTTGTGACGCATCTATCTACATATTATAGAATAATTCAATTCATAAAAGTATGCAATTTTACATCAACGTTTTCTTATGACGTTATCACGTAAAATTATCGTCCGTAAACCGACTTTACAAATTACCAATTTTTATTTTTCAGAACCACATTAATTTTACAGAAATGTGTTTGGCCATATTTAAGACAACCAATTCCTGAAATTTATTCCTCACTCATTCGAGAAGTTCCATGTTGTGGTTTGCTCAAATACCCAGTTCTTGTAATATATATATGGTGTTTGGCTAAGCTGCTAAATTTCAAAATATAAATAATATAGACTAATCTTACAGTAGCAATATTTGTAATTGACTAATCTTGTATAATGGGAATGTAGCACAATTTAACGTGACTATATATTGATGTGTAATATCATATTTCGTTAAATTTACAATTTAATAAAACCTGCTGTTATTTCTTGGAAATTTGAATGATAATTATTGTTATACTTTTAACACTAACTAGTAATAATAATAATGCAAAAGTTTTAGTCTAGGGTGTTTTTAAGAAACCTGGAGATACGCCTACAAGTCTTTATCTACAAAATTTACAATTAAAATGAATAATACATATTTAATATCATTTAATTATGCGAAGCACCAGCGGAAATGAAACAACCAACTTTATATAACATGTTTTTTTGTATTATAGCAATACATAACATTAACTATACAAATTAACGCAGGGCATTCACAGTTTATCATATATCACTAACGCGCTCCGCGAATGACCACGGATGGCCACTGGCTTGCCGCGTATACGCTGAACTTCGAAGATATACCTACGAATCCAATTGAATCCAAAAAAAAGCGTTTGACATAATTACAAATAAATAATATAACAAATCTAAAAATTACAATGTCTGTGAGTAAATACTTTCTTTACTAATCATTTGTGAAAATCGGGTACCGAATACTGTAGGATGGCAACCCCATTATCTAAAATAAGTGATTAAGCGAGAACAGTTTATTTCCGAGACGTTAACTGTTTATAAGTTATGTAAATAAATATATGCTGTTATTTATTTGAAGAATTTTTCATTTTTTCCCATTTGTTGGCATTAGTTGAAGCCAAGTTTACTCACAGGTCTTAAAATGAGACCAATAAAAGTTCGTAATAACTTGTGAACATCTTAAATCCTCTTTGTTGACTCATCCTCCAGTGTAGATCACTTATAATGGCTCAGTGACATTAAATTTTGAAGGAACAAATTCAAAAAGAGGTTTGGTGATTTTTACTTTGTGTTGGTACTGATATGGGAATTACCATTTTGTAGGTTAATTTAAACATTTCTCGATACGGAAAATATTCATTTAGTTGTAATAGTACGATTATATTCATATTCGTTGTACTGTCAGATTTATTCTAATACTTTGAAGGGGAGCGGCGTCGAATCCGCTGTGCCTGATGAAGAGGTGAAATATGGGGACACATCTGAAAGGTAGTTCCTTGGTAGTAGTCCCACGAGGAGGGCCAGCTTCGCCGCTATAGGAGCTTTCTCCGTGTCATCTATTATAGTGTCTTGATCTGGCATCATCTAAAATAAAATGTTAGAGATATGAGACACTTGTTAGTGGTAAGAGTCCAATTAACAGACATATAATCTGATGATAAATTAGTTATAGTGTCTCGTCATAACGTGTTTCGGAATCCGCCAGTATAAACCCATTTATGTAGTGGTTTCTACTGTTGTAGATTTATAGAAAGGCATAAAAGGCATTCAAATAGATTCTTTAGTGTTATTATGACTTACTCAGTTAAAAAATAATAATAATGTGTGACTGAAAATTCCTCAAGATCTAAGAGAAGAATAAGTTATCAAGAAAAATCTAGCAAGGGAATCTTTTCTATTGGTAAAACCGGGTGATAGGCGCACTTAGCATTTTCAGGATATAACTAACAAGCACTAAAAATTCCCAAACACCATATTGATCACAATTTATCCTACAATAATAAACAAGTGTACTAATCAAAAACCTTTTTAAATTTATAACATCTCACAGTACCTTATCGACAATGTGTTTCTGAATGAGACCATCGGCTCCTACGTAAAATGTAGAAAAACCATCATACCATCTGAAAAATTTTAAAAAGTAACTTTATTGTACCAGCACGATGCAAGAACTACGTATCAGCAATGCTGGCTCAGGTGTAGTTGCGTTCGGCCACCAAGTCGATTGACCTAGGTTCATATCCGTGTGAACTTGAAAGCCAGTACCTCTCTCGGTTTTGCGTGTATACAACAAACACAAAATAACTTGTGGACCATACAAATAATTGTGCTGTGTGGGATTCAAGTTCAGAACAATAAATCTGATAACAGCGGTGAGGAGATCGCTTAAATAATCCAACAACAACAGCGCAACAAACTGTCCTTAGTGTATTAAACGCCTTCTCAGGGCCTAAATTGAATAAAGTAGTTTTGATTTGATTTTGGTAATATATGAACATTGTTCATTCAACATCTTCATTATATTGACATATACATAAAGAAATCTTTATATAGGTATGACTTTTTTTTTTTTCGACCTGACTATGTTATTGACCTAGCAAGGTCTTAACAGCTTCACCGGACTACTATAGGTATGACATTCTGGTGTATGTGTGTGTGTTTGTAATTGTTTTCTTTCTCGACTAATTTTGATTTCTTTTTCTATTATTGGCTTCATCATGAATGAGTTTTAGCTACTCCCATAGTTGAACCCTCCCTCCCTATATTTTAAATAAAAACTTTAAGATTCTGTGTTGCCACACTTTATAAATACCTCTCCTATTTTATTTGTAAGTATTTTATTATAACAACTTTTGAAAATCTCAATGATTTGACAAAGCAGTTATAAATGACAGAAGTAAGATATTTCCAACATCCTAACTCTAGAAGCCAGTAGAACATCTGATTTCTTAATTATGTTAGTGGCTCAATCCTTAATTGAAATCATAATTCCTATTGCACAAACACAGCGTGAAATATAATAAATCTAAATAATATTAAAAAAATAATATGCTAAACTCACAATGCTTGATCCTGCCAAACTTCTTTCATGTTCCACAGTTTATACTTCCAAAACATGAAGAATACTTTAAGACCAGATATTCCTTTGATTCTCCAACGCATTCTGGAAAATAATAGTACCTTTTTTATTTACTTATAATATATCATTTACATTTACCAAAGACTACATGAATACACATGCAGTCCTCATAGGAGGATTTAGTTTAGACTAGTCGGGGAGCCTCTTCCGTGATGCCTTTAAATTAATTACTTTTTGTTATTTCTATATAAAACTTTAATATATATTCTACTTAGATTTGTTTATATATCCATAGATAAACAGAGTTTTAAATTTATTAAAGTTCATTTTAAAATCGTGTACCGAATCCGTACATCATATTTGTTAACCAATCATAAAGTAAAAATACATCTTAAATAGTAGTCTAGTAGTCCGGTGAAGCTGTTAGGGTTTGCTAGGCCAATAGCGTAGTCAGTTCGAAAAAGAAAACATCCTAAATACAATACTACTTAAGACTGTTGAGAACTACCGAAAAAGCTATACAATACTGTCAGATAAGAAGGATGATAAGGAATATAGTAAAAAAGGAGTGATCACTATTTACATTTAATTACAATTTCAACTCTGATTATACTGTAATACCTGTAATATATGTAAGTAATATACATACTTAACAGAGGAGTCTTCAGGATGAGCAGTAATCTTTAATACTTCAAGTTTCACATAGGCAAACTTCAGATGACCTATTGTTCGCAAAAGGGCCACTTGCCTCACATAAGGGAATAAGCCTCTGTGGAAAACATTAAATTTGTTACAAGCATAATAATTATGTACATTTTTAATATAATTATTATATATTATTTCTTTTCAATGCCTGTTGTTTGATCCTGTGACAAAATAATACAAGCAACATGCCATTGTTACGTATGTATAGGTACAGTGACTGCGCTCACTTGTTACTTCTTTTATTAAACGTCAATCCATATTCAACTAGTTGCTGTTTCACTCGTGTCGCATACACAACAGACACATAACATTTGTTTAAATCGCATGGAAAGGAGTCTACCTTATTCATGTTAAAATATTGAAACTGAATTAAGTTCAAAGTAATCTAATAGTATTCCGATATTCACAAATGCTTCATAAAATTCTGTTAATAACAAAGTAGACCAAACTTACACGCTTGTTGTTCCTCTTATGTTATTCACAAACACCATGTCGGGATGGTAGATTGAGTAGTCCATGGGTTTAATAAATAAATCCGGCATCTGAAATAAAATTACGTATATAATTAAAATTCAGCTAATCGAGTGTAAATGTTATACAATTATTACTCAGCGTAAATATTATACTTTCATAATAGTGTGAAACTCCGATAATATTATATGCGCAATCTTATATTTCAACCAGTGTTTACAATACACATTAAAGGTGTTATATAAGACATTTGAAACTGATCACAAAACTCATGCCGTGTTATTACAAAAAAGTTAAATACGTATTAAATACTTGCTTTAAAAAAGTTTCCTAATAAATGCACCGCGCTCGCCTGAGGCAAGTTCGTGTTATCCTTTTTCACAAGTCTAAATTAACGTTACCAAAGCGAGACAAAAGAACAAGATGGCGACCGCGGTGCATTTAATATGAGACCTTCTTAAAGCCAGGGTTCAATACGTATTTAACTTTTTTGTAATAACACCAATTAAGCTTATTATCATAATAACACACTTCATCTTCAACATGACTGTGTGTATCCACCTGCAACGTATGTCCATTGTAGTATTATATGCTCCAAGGAGCTAGTATCATTTCTCAACAATGAACACTGTTTTAGTCTATGCTTACTCTGTCACTTAAAAATATTTAAAAAAATACTATGTATTTAAAAGAAAATTCTGTCCTTGCATTTCGAAATAAGCTAAATCCAATTTTAGCCCTTCATAATATGTTTACTGTTTTTAAGTCTTCAAATTTTGTACATGTGAAACGTGAAGATCGTAAAAAATAAAACTAAGGATGGCAAAATTTGAACTTCTTTCTCAGTCTATAAAAACAGGAAATAAAAAAAAATTAAGCATTTAATATTCAAATTGGATTTAGCTGATTTTGAAATGTAAGAATACAATTAATAATACTTTTATAATATAATATTAAAAACATAAAAAGTATAATGGTTGGGGGAGTTAATTTCTATGCTATAAATTATTAGTAATTCACCTATTACATAGGAGGGTCCTTGATTTACTTATTTTTGATGACATAGGGGAGAGGGGGTCTGGGTGGTGATTTTGTCAGAAATTTGTATTTATTTAACCATAACAGATTTTAAAATACCTATAATACGTAAGCATGGGGAGGGGGGATAAGAACATTGCTTATTTTTGCTGACCTGGGGATGGGGGTGGTCACAAATTACAAAATTTCTGCTTACATAATTCTTTAAGGTCCCTAATGGAAAACAAATTAAATCATAGGATTATAGTACTTTAAATAAGATGAAGCAATCTTACATTATCAGACAAAACATTAAACACTTTCATGAGTTGTTCTTCACTCGGCTTTCCATTACATGGGAGGGCCCTTGATTTACTTATTTTTGATGACATAGGGGAGAGGGGGTCTGGGTGGTGATTTTGTCAGAAATTTGTATTTATTTAACCATAACAGATTTTAAAATACCTATAATACGTAAGCATGGGGAGGGGGGATAAGAACATTGCTTATTTTTGCTGACCTGGGGATTGGGGTGGTCACAAATTACAAAATTTCTGCTTACATAATTCTTTAAGGTCCCTAATGGAAAACAAATTAAATCATAGGATTATAGTACTTTAAATAAGATGAAGCAATCTTACATTATCAGACAAAACATTAAACACTTTCATGAGTTGTTCTTCACTCGGCTTTCCGTCGATGCTAGGTTTCGGTGCTGTGGCACTAGACGGAGTTGGTGTTGGCCCACGGCAATACGCGATAGCACTGCGTTCGAACTCTGACATACAAGTAGGTTCAATTTCCTGTAACAATTATATCAGCATACAATAATTACATGTCACTTGCAGAAATGTATAAGGTTTAACATCTAAATCTTTCCGATTTGATCTAAAGACAACTTACAAAAGAAAGTAACATATTTTCCATTCTTATCTATCTCACTTTACATTAAATATGTAAAATTAAATGTTCAATTATATATAAAAAATGTTTAAGTAAGTAAATATAAAAATATTTAATTAAATTGTAATAAGTTTGGCAGTTCATTTAATGAAGGCAAGAATCATGCTGATCTAATTTTTAAACAGATGTTAATACATACATCATAGAAATAAATTATAATAACAGGAATGACAACCTAAAGCTTGTTAAAAAAAAAAAAAACATCTTTCATAAAAAATCAGTAATATCTCTCATTGGTATAATTTGATCTGAAGGGTGTGATTATCAACATGATGCAAGTGATGTGTTTCAACTGAGCTCTTAAGGATTCATGACTGTAGTGATGCTTGTGCATATATCTAAAGTGTAGATATCTAGAAACTTCAATTACCACTTAAGGTGAAACAATATTAGGACATTGTTCTGCAGTTACAACTGTATGTTACTTCACAGCACCTATCACACTACAGCTCCAGTAGCTTGATTTCTTTATCTATATGCATGTTAGCAACATAGAAGAACAGGTAACAGTAATAACGTATTAATAACATATAGTCTACTTCACGTTAAATGATCTTGAAGACTAAATTTATAGTATTGACATGAAAGTGAGGCATAAAAAACTAAGCACAAATAAAAGTATAAGTAAAAAAAATATTAATAGCTAAAATATAGGATTCAAAAAATTGAAATTAAAGCAAATTTTAATTAATAAATAAAAATAATACAAGGCAGGATTACTTAAGGCTCATTAAGCTTTGCTGTACTGCCTCGAGTCTCTATGTACCAAAATATTCTGTTGAGGAAACTTTTTTTATGCTCATTTATGTACAGCAACACACCACTCCAGTATAATCTCCACAACATTAAATAATGCAAAATTAGTAGGACCACACAAAACTGGCATGCCTTCATCATCATTTAGTTGCATAAACTTCAATATAATAAAAGAAACTCAATACGCTCTAGTAACACTTACATCCTTGAATTTGGCCAAGTTTACATCACTAATGTTCGTGTATAACATGTCAAACGTAGACTGTGGTAACCTCTCCTCTATGTAGTCATCCGCAGTCAATCTTACAGTTCTCCAATCCAATCCATAATTATTTCCATATCCTATTCTACAGTCACTGGTGTCCATTGCTAAGTTGTCATTACTGGTTTTTGGTTGTTGGCTTAAGGTATTTATGGTTTCATTAATGTAGATGTCATCTACACTGGTCTCGGTTGTGTATCTCGGAGCAAGTTGACAACTAGATATTCGGCGTTTATTTAGGAACTGAAACATAGTACAATGTGTACCTGTTACTATTAGATTATTCTACTAGATACAATTGAGAGTTTAACCTTACTCCCCAGTGGAATAATTCCACAGTTCTGAGAGTGTCATGTAGATTTTGTGTTGAGCCAGAAAAAGGAAATCAACAAGAAACGTGAACACTATAAAACTGACGAAACATGAACATTTTTTTTTTTCGAACTGACTACGCTATTGACCTAGCAAGGTCTTAACTGCTTCACCGGACTACTAAGGCGAGCTCTTAAGGCACTCAACCCATTTTATTTGACAACTAGCTCAAGGGTGCACGGCACACCTCGGCTTGGGCTGTTGCCTGATACATGCAATTCGCGACTTATCTGAGCTAACCTAAGCTAAGCTAACTATTCATACATATATTATTTGTTGAAACACATATGTGTACCAGGCATACATACCTCAACAACTCTTATATATATTTCGTATCGGATAATTCGAAACATGAACTAAGATCAAAATTAACTTAAACTACCACAAGGTATCTAAAATAGAACAAAAAGACGATTTACAATTGCTATTAGTACATTTTCTACAAAACTAAGTTGTTAAGTATATATAATAAAAGCATAACTATATATATGCTACCCACATTGTATATGAATGTATAACCTTATGTTTCCATCATTTACAACATTGTCAAATGACATTATTTGATACTAAGTTTAAAGGCCAATAGAAAGTATGAAGAAACATTTAAAAAAGTGTAATTATTATATATGTACAACCTTATACTGCAGGATAAACATAAGACAATTTTTTTACATTTAGTATCCGAGTTATATTTACTTTTCACAATAAAGGCTTAACATAGAACAACACTAACAAATAGTTGAAGAAAAGTTAAAAGGAAATTTTATTAACATATCATAGCATGAAAATAAATAATAAATGTAAGGAATGTTTTAAACATTAAAAACAAAAATGTTTCACTATTATATCTTATAACTGTTAAAAAAATTACAAATCCTAACAACAAATTTAAAATTTACACTTTCAAATAATTTTATTATCATTTTTATATATTTCAAGTCACATGAATATGAAAGATTCACCTTTACTATAACAAAATTAATTTAAGATTTCCTGTTTGTCTTTATTCGTTTTAAAATATAAAATAACAGGTACTAATTATTGCATATCATTATTTGTAATGTTGATAACGGGATTATAAAGTGGTGTTATTTTCTTTCAACCTACATCATTAGGGACATAGCGTGATTATAGAAAATAAATGTATATACGTAAAACAAGTGCCAACCACGTGAATCTTCAATTTTTATTCAGCAACAGTAATCAGCTCAATGTCAAAGAGGAAAAACGTTATATCTATTACACCGGTTTCCTCATATTATATAACTAATTACAAAACTAAAATAGAAAATTCTCCTTTAAAGTATAATATACTATAGTAAATACAAGAAAAAACTCACATTTTCCAGAAATTCAGTGCGCATCGGTATTTTCCTCGCCAATCGATTAAAATGATTTTTCGTCGAAACAATCCCATTTATAGGTAATATTTTATGGGAAACCGTTCGGAGACAAATAGACATTTTGTCATAAATCTTTAGTTAATTCGCATCGCTATAAAATCCGAAAATTTCAAAAATGTGTCGTAAAAAATTCTCGACACATCGTGAACATGACAGATGTACTTTTTAATTTTCGAACTCAATATACGCATAGGTCAAGAGAATTTAATCGTCATCCCAAAAAACTTGACAATCTAGTAACTTAAGAATCATGTCTATAATTTTCATGCTTTTTTTTATTAATATATTATTACGATAATATTTTGATTATGTGAAATAATAATATTACAAAGTCGCATATAAATATATATGTCAAAAAATAACTTCCTAGGGCCCTAACCATAGATAAGATACTATATACTGAGAGCCCTAACACTAGGCCTGTACCACCTATATACAAGTACTCTAATATTCTAAAAACGAAAGTAACTATTTATGTTTTGTAAAAATATATATCATGAAGAGATAAACCAGGATCGAGTTTCTCGCCGGTTCTTCTCCATGATTGGGTTGTTTTCCGAACCGGTCGTAGCTTTGACGTTCATAAGCGCCTTCTCAGAGCCTAAATTGAGTAAAGGATAATTTGATTTTAACTCTGTGGGGCTGTATCACTGATGTAAGGAAAAAAAATGTCACTGTCAAATATAAATTCAGTTTACAGTCGTCAATGCCTTTACTAGCCGACCGAATACTACGCTGCTTAGATTTAAAGTTATAAGCGAATTTATTCTGCTTTTGTGTTGTCACATTCATATTTGAAATAATATTTTATACATAAAAGAATAGCTTCACAGTAATACAAAGCAAAGAATAACATTGCGTTATGCATTTACAACGAACGTTCCATAAAGTTTATAATCAATTATTGAGCCATAATTTGAAATCTGTAAGTAGACATTATGTTAATTTATATTTAATTGTTATTAAAATATAACAAAGGTTTTATTCTATATTAAGATTTTTTATGTCGATGTACTGCGACTGTTACTGGAAACTTTAAAATAATGTATTAATTAATTGACATAAAATTGCGCAGTTATTAAAATTTAGATTTATTTTCGTTTATCATTTTATGCACAAATAATATTCCGATAGAAATATAGTCGAGTGAGGTTAACAATTGTGCAATATGTAGGGATAAGGAAGTATACCGGCAAAAGACAGTATAAATTTTGTTCATGTCAGGGAGATTGGATCTTGCATAACAAAGTCCCGGAATGTTTACACTAGAGAGAGCGGGTTCCATATTGTTAATTGGTGGGCAGCACAAAATACATCAGCACTAAAAAGGCACCAAACAAATTGATAATAAGGCCCCTTTAGGGCTAGCTATTCCTCTGTTACATATTCTGATTGAAGTCAATTTATTTCTGCTCAAATGATAACCATTTATGAATTTGAAATTGCACCATTTCACCAAATTTTTTTAATCTATGTAGCTTCACGTATGCTGTAGGGTTTCATCTACCTGTTTGTTGTTCTTTGAACTTGTTTTCTATTTCATGTTTCTTTACAATCCAATTCAAAATACAATGTATTATGTCATAACATGAGACAATTAGATACAGAAATAATGATTTTGTATATCATACTAGTAATAAAAAAGTGTCAAGATTGCGTTCTGTACATTAATAGAGTTATAATCAATACATCACAATGAGACATAGTATTTACGAGTTTAAAGTAAAATTTTAAAATATACAGGTGCAGTGTGCTGTACCATGTTGTTACACAAACCGTTCCAAACACAGCCAGAGTGATGTCAATGAACACAGAGCAAAGGTCATGAGTCGAGGGTTGCCAGAGAAGAAACCATTACCTGGTGTGAAGAGTATTATTCTTGTTGCTTCTGGTAAGGGTGGTGTTGGAAAGACCACCACTGCGGGTATGTAGTGTTTAGGTAATTATTCGGCCTCCCTTTTCAAATATTCATCTACTTCTTCTTCTTTAATTTATGGCACCGTGTGTAACAATTGTCATGTATATATGAGTGTGGCAGATTGTGTCATAAACCTAGGAGACCAATTAAAAAGTGTAATTCCAAAATGTAGATAATTAATCTGTGTTCAGACCAAGTTATTGTATGTTTCCCACAAATATACATATAGCCAAACTTAGGTCCATATTGATTAAGAAATAGCCAATCTGTTTAAAGTTTGTTTTTGTTCATTTTAATAAATAATGACAAGCCATAAAATTAAAGGGCTATAATTCACTAAAGCTAAGAGAAACGTAAGGTTAGTAAGATGAGGAATATAAGGAGAGAAGACATCATAAAGAGAGAATCTGTTTCAAATATGTATGTAAATGAATATATTGTATTCACTGAATAAGGTGGCAAGATATGTGTCATGTCACATAGCTATTTTGATATTATCAAATAATATAAATAATTGATTAATGTAATGAGAATGAATGTGTTATCATTATTATTACATAGTATAAAAGAAAGTCCCCTGCCGCGTCTGTCTGTCTGTCTGTTCATGATAAACTCAAAAACTACTGATCGGATCTTCATATGGTTTTCACCAGTGGATAAAGTAATTCATGAGGGACGTTTTAGTATATAATTTGTCAAGGATTTTTTCATAATCAGGGCGGAACAACGTCTGCCGTGCCCGCTAGTTACATAATAAATCTGGTATATTAGGGAATGTGTATACATATGTATTTACATAAAACTGAATTGTCTGTTGTTTTTATATTATTGAATGTACAATATGATTGAACCTGTTTTGATGAGACCTTTACTGGTAAATTGAGACATTGTACAGATGGGGTTTAGTCCATGTGAGTTGGACATAACCCACTCTCACCCTCAGGAGGGTGGGTATCCATAAAGGATTTTCCAACATTGAGACATTGTCAGATTAAATTGCGGATTTCCATAAATTAAAACAGTAATAATGGAGTTTAACAAAGAACTTATGATCAATAAGAGCATTACAGGGGTTAAGTAGTAAAGGTGTGTATAGATAGAAAAAGGATAGTCCACAAATAACCCATGTAAAACAAGAACTTTGAATGAAATAATAAATTGTTTAGTATACATGAGATTATCTAAAAAAAGTTAACTTTTATTCATGTTCAGTTAATCTTGCCTGTGCAATGAAAGTGATAGAACCTGATAAGGAGATAGGACTTCTTGATGCCGACGTTTTTGGACCCTCTGTACCCTTAATGATGAACATTAGTGGGGAGCCAATGTTGAATGATGACAATCTTATTGAACCACTACTTAATTATGGAGTTAAATGGTGAGAACACTGTTATATTTATTTATTATAATTAATTTATTCTGGATTGAATATAATGAGCGGCTGTAATAGGTCCAAGTTCTTCAACTGCAACATTAATTTTTTAATAATAGTGTCTCGTAGATTACTAATTCTGCCAGTGTCAAGTCAGTCCTGGCAGAGTCACTTTATAGGTAGTTTTATATTTTTATTATATAATTTAGTTCTCCCAGATTGGGCCACTGAAATACATAAAGACATACACAACACTTACAGACATCATGACTTCACTGAATTAATTGTACTATAAAATATAACAATAATAATATTAAATATGCAAACAAAAATAAACTTGAATGAAGACTCCTCGAAGTTTAATATGTTACTACCTTAGGGCCATATCACAATTTAATATTATGTGAGATTGTGGTGTAACGCCAATGTAAAATAATTAAAAAAGGAGTAGCCATGATGAGTTTATAGAAATATACTTGTTTAAAACGGTCATTATAGTTTATATGTAAAAAAAAATATTGCCCTTTACTAATGTATAGTATAATTATATACAATGCAATATTTAGTTTATTCTATATTGTCGAATTCAGAGCCATCAATAGTTGAAGGAAGCTGAAATAAATTCACCATCAGGTCTTTTGGCTGGAGCACATTTGGTAGTGGTTTCCATGCCACTTCATAGATTTGTACTGATATGTTATTGAATTATTTGTAAATTTAGTTTTTTTTATATGATAATAAAATGAGTAAAAGATGAAAATTTAAAAAGGTGGGATTTGTTCACCTTTTCCGCAGTTTGTTGCCACTGCTCATACTACCATGGTACTAGGATAAGTTTGCCTGGGCACATTCTTTTGTTTTATAATGCCAAAAGTTTTTTGTTACTGTTTTGTAAGTATAGACTATGAAATTTTTACAGTATGTCGATGGGTTTATTGGTGTCCGGAGAAAATGCGGTTGTATGGCGAGGTTTGATGGTGATGCAGGCGTTGGAACGATTGACACGGCACGTGGCTTGGGGTCCTCTCGATTGCCTCGTTGTCGACACACCACCCGGGACTGGGGATACACATCTCTCACTTGCACAGAATCTGCCGCTCGATGGTATGTATTATATCATCTTATGTTTCAGTTTCACTTCCTTTTTTAGTAAAGATGAAATGATGAATCTTCTAGAAAATGTATTCTTAACAAAAAGATTTGCAAGTTTTTTTTTTTCAAACTGCTATTGAGCTGACAGACCTTTGCAGCATCACGGGACTCCAAATCAAAATATAGTACTTTGGTTATTAATCAGGAGGGACAGGGCAATTGTTTTTTGATGTCATGTCATATTTCCTTAGACACTGCGACCCTCTCTCTTTTAGTTTTATTATAACCGGCCCCATTATTTTAGTCAATTTAATTCTAGTAATGTTTCCTCCAGGCGCAATAATCGTAACGACACCGCAATCAGCAGCCTTGCAAGTGACCAAACGGGGCGTGAACATGTTCAAAAAACTAAAAGTTCCTATTATCGGTATGGTCGAAAACATGTCTCACGCTATATGTTCGAAATGCGGCACCAAGAATTACGTATTCGGCAACGAAACGCAGAAGATGGCGAGCGAGATGGGTTTAGAGATAATCGAGAGTTTCGAAGTAGATGTTAATATGTCCGAATGTATAAACAGTGGGAAACCGGCGATATACGCACTCCCGGACAGCATACACGCAGAGAAATACAGACAGCTAGCAAACAAAGTATTCAAATATATAGACGAGAAGGACAAAAAGACAGCCAAAATGAAGGAACAATAAGTCTTAAATAAAAACATTTACCAAATAGGTTGTTGCAGTCTTAGTTTGTATTTCAGTTTAGTAAAAAAATTATCTTATATGTTTATTGAATCAACGTTTATGAACGAAATAAAAGATCTTATAATTATTTATTATATAAAATTTATTCGGAACAAATCTGTTATAAATTTATCAATTCTATGGCGAATGTCCAAACTGAAACTTAAGAAAATGTAAAAAAAAAAATAGTAGTACAAAAATAGATTGTCTTTTCAATATATTATATGAAGACAGCAATATTATATGTGATGATAGAATATTAAAGTTTGGTCATTAAAATTGTCTTTGAAGTTCTTTTTTTAAAACAATAAATAATTCAAATTAAAATCGATCAGCAAACTTTTTCCCGGTTGTTGTGTATTTGAATCCAAATATATAATTTCAGTCAATAAGTACAAAATAGATTATTTATTTACAATCAACATCATAATAATATATAAAAATATACGGAATGAAATTATTTAGGCTAGGATTGTTACAATAGTGACTAACTCATACTTAAAACTACAGCTTGATGATACAAAATAGAACTGATCATAGAGAAAAATCATCATGGAAGATAAAGTATATTGTTAAAAAAACTTATGCAGTATATTCCTCCAATAACAGTTCGATTGGAAGATAAATTCGGTAAAGGAATAGTAGTTTCTAGAAAATATAAAACATTTAACCTTAAATTTTAATCCAAAGAGTTTTGACCTAATATGCTTGTCGTTTAATACTCCAAATGTAAGTTATAGTCTGATTTGTCGATGAAATGGTCTCGGGCAGTAATTATAAAATTTTTTAACATATACAAATTTTGTTTAAATAAGCAAATATAAAATTATCCACATTACTACAATCAATGTTATAATTTATGTAAATGTTAAGAAAATATTACAAATAATTTGCGAAACATTAAAAAAAAGATCTAGTTCATTTTAATTCATTACCGAGAGATATAATATAGTTTCAATAATTCTTAAAATACATATTTAATAACATATAACATTGAATATATAGTATTACCAAAGGCGCCTTAAGACAATAGAACTGTTTATAAAATGTATCTAAGTTTGTTTGATGTAATATTTAATATACTTTTTCCATTATATTATTATGTCGATGATAGTTTAGTTTAGTGATGTCCGCATTGTAGTCGATTCGTTTCGAATATCGATAACAATTTAATGTACTTTGACTCTTTAGATTCGAGCTATTAAATTACTTATTTTTAAAAGTTGGTTAACATAACAATGCCATTTCTAATTAAATAATTTTGAACAGTCGATTCCAAGTAATTTGAAACTCAAACGTCGTTGTTTGATGTAGTATCGATAATTTATTGGTATATTCTAACTAATAATTTTCATTTAATTCCTAATAGATGCTGTATAATCTTCCTTTTAAATATAAAAATTGTATATATGTGGCCTCCATAGCGGATAGATGCTTTACGTTGACTCACAGAAAATTATGATCACATCTCGCACAACAATAAAATATTACATTTGTTTCGATCAACTTTATGATCAAGAAGTACGGAACTAGGTATGCTTGTAAATTTTAAACGAAAATAAAATAATGGAGAAGGTACATTGATATTTTACAAACTATATAAATATGTGTGAAACACCTGAGATGTTTAAAGTCATATCGCTGTGTTGCCCAAAATAATACAGCCGAGGCTAGTAAACCTTAGAAAAAACATAGCGTTTCATCTTCAGTGATGTTTCTGAAAATGTTATCACCCAATTTATTCAGTTTTATCACATAGAAAAATCTATGAAAAAACACTATTACATTTGTTGAATGAAATGAATAAAAAACTTGTTTCGCACCATTAGCAACAATCTTACGGAGTAATATCATGAGTCCATGCACGGTAGGACTTGGTCCTGACTGAGGGCGACATATCTCTACCACTTCTTTTTGTGCTCGTCCATACTGACTCCACCCGGGCCAAGATACACGATCATGAGGAGACCACCGATCACTGACAAAGTCTGCAAAAATACGTTCCATATTTATAAACACTTATACCCGATCAATGCCAGGGAATACACTAATCGAGCCTACTAAAGAAAGTTCTTAGTTTATTCTATTGGTTTTGAGGTAATCATATTTTGATCCGAACTTCTTTAATTCAAGTTATAATTTGAAACTCGGTGAAACGAAAAAACTTGATTAAAAAGAGATAGATACATCTGTCATATGATCATTAAATGTAGACATATACATTTAATGGATTTACGTGCGAAAGAATGAGATAGAACACATTATACAGTGTTTCCTATATTAACTATCTCATTGTTTATATTGCACTGCCTAATACTTGTTCTAGTCTGAGAGTTGTATGTGTGTACGTTTGTATGTGTATAGAGGCGTGTCTACGTATTACGAAGCTTTCGGAAAAGGCGTCAGTCATTAATTACCAATAATATAGATATTTTATAATTTTGTGAAGGTTTAACTTCTACCGAACCTGTACTGCTATATACCAAGGAACCATGTAGGTTTTATAGTAAAATTTATAGTAGCATGGCATATAACCTCTATACAAACTGTAGAGACAGCAACTGTGATAAGTATTATGTAGGGCATTGACAGCTAGATGCAATAGTTTTCTCAAAAGTCGACATATTTAATGACTAATTATGTATGCTGAGTTCTGAGATATTTAAGTCATACATATTAGAATAAACTTGTTTTGCATGATCCTAGAATCTGTCAAACCGGTAACTGTGCTTAGAACACTTATTGTAGAATCCAAAACTATTACTTAGAATAACTCCATGCTTTGCTAAAAAATATGATGAATGTTTTATAATTCCTTCTGGTATTAAAGATCTGCATGTTATTTATAATATATTTACCTGGAAGAAGTCGTATTTGAGGAAATCTCTGAGAGGTTTGTAGGACGGTACGGCCCACCACGCGTTGTGGTACAGGTTCAGCACAGTCAGCACCAGCACGAGCATCAGCGCCGACAGCTTCGTGCGGTAGCCCACCGTTACCAGAACCATGAGTATGCTACCGAGCAGGTCTTGAACGATCTGGCCAAATTTTTTTATATAATTATTTCGAGTTAACTATGGCTTTCGTTATCCAATGTATCTTACAGTTTAGCAGAGATGATAGCATTCCTGATTTCAAAAAGGGAATTGAATATGTTTATGGAACATTGCACGTCAAATGGGACAGTGTAAAAAAATGTTTTTTTTTATTTCCTCAACTTTGTGATGTTTTTGTAACCCTCAAAATAACCCACCTGATGAATTTAGACATTTTTTTATTAATCGTTTAAAAAAATATTTTTTTAAAACACAATGTTTTTAAAATTAAAAAAATATATAAAAAAAAATTTGAAATATCTTTGATTATTATTATAAAGGCATGTAAAATAAAAAGGATCAAATTTGGACCATAACAAAAGATTTGTCCAAAAATAAAAAAAAAAAACCTTTTAAACGTGTATTAAAAAAATGGCAATATTTACCAGGCTATTTTGATGTATACTAAAACATCACAAAATTGAGGAAATATATTTTTTTCAAATCGTTTGATGTCCATATTTAATTGATCTAATTAAATGTGTCTGAAATTATCCTCAGAGATAATTAATTTTGTAACATAAATTAATAGTAATTACACTCATTCATTCATTAAAATTGGTTACACTAATATCTACCAATCAAAAAAATCTTATGAGGAAACTTAAATATTAGAAAAACGTTCACGCAGTATCACGTTATGTTTTATAGAATTTCTCTATGTTAAAAATCGCCAATAAGTCTATAAGGATAGCGTGTTGATTATACCCGTAATCTCCTTATAAAAGAAAAGAGGTCTTTGATCCAGTAGTGGGATAAAACTCGCATAATAAGAACATATTATATACTAGAACTAGCGGGCCCGGCAGACGTTGTCCGGCTCTGATTATAAAAAATCTATGACAAATTATCCCCATGAATCGTTTTATCCACTGGTGAAAACCGCATGGAGATCCGTTCAGTAGTTTTTGAGTTTATCGCGAACAGACAGACAGACAGACGCGGTAGCGGACTTTGTTTTATACTATGTAATGATTGGAACCTAATTAAAAAAAAAAACGATAACTAATAAAATCATCTGAGTGTATTAATTAAGTCCATTTGCTACTACTTTTCTCTCGTACTTAACTGGAGCCGTCATTCAAATTACAATAACTTTTGATAGAGTGAATCAATTTTAATGAAACCAAGACTTAATGTTATTTGAGGATATGCTTTTCTTGGTGAGGTTTTTGTCGCAGTACTCTAGCAGTGTTGCGTCTTCAAACAAACAGACAAATATTTCCAAAAATGATTGAAATGTATTTTATTACTTATTCCAAGACAACTGCAAAATTTTTTTTTCACGAAAATCTAAAAAGTACGGCCACGTTAAATTTACATTATCATTACATAGTATAAAACAAAGTCCCCTACCACGTCTGTCTGTCTGTCTGTTCGCGATAAACTCAAAAACTACTGAACGGATTTTCAAGCAGTTTTCACCAGTCGATAAAGTGATTCATGAGGAATGTTTTGGTATGTAATTTGTCAAGGATTTTTTTATACTCAGGGCGGGACAACATCTGCCGGGCCCGCTAGTTATTATATATATATAGAAAAATACAGAATTAAAGAATACCCATGTATTTCCTTATTAACATTATTCTCAAGTTTAAATCACTCAAGTAATACATTCCTACGTTTATCAAAAGCAAGAAACAAAATCTGTATTCATTTAAATATTTATATCTGCGAATATAGAATAGCAAGTCTGTCGCCGAATGTTTAGCAATAATGTATACCATCTAATGACGTAACCTACAGTTATTACGGTTTATGAATATTAAAACGGGTTCATTATGTCACAAACATGATCAGTTTCACTTTTCTAGTTCAGTGAGTGTTCAATTTTCGTGTGAGCGGTAAATAATACACAGTTATATCGGGCTGTCCTTGATATACGTACAGAGTACTTAAACAGTAGAATATCCTTTTTTAATAATACTGAAGTGACAAATAAAAAAAAAACTCTTAATTCTATTGACGGAGTTCATTAAACTATTCAGGTCGCTTAACTGAAGCTGATAAGTTCACAGTACTAACACCCATGTAAGGATACTTACTGCATGTTGCAAAAGACTCTTATTTTGGTCTTACACTAGACATATATATTGATTGCCTGAGTTTAGATAACTGTAAAGAACACACTGATTTCTAAAATTTTTGATCATGCTCCATAAATTTGGTACCGTGTGCGAAAGAGACGAAGAGATTTTTTATAATGTGATTTTTTTTTAATTTTATTTTTGGCAACCGATTTTCTACATTATTAATGCCATTACGTCATTATCGAGTAGATAATAATATTATAATGCCCTGTGATAATTTCAATGTCCTAAAAAGATGGTTTATATTATGCGTACACTATACTTCTCGATAAACTAACTGTTTAGTTGGCACAGGTCAACAGACTGTTAACAGCATAAGTTTAAAAAAAAAACCTGATTTATTACAAAACTTAACAAAACAACAAATTATGTAATGTAAGATTGTAATTTTCATATAAAATGTACTTTTAAGTTATTTTTTCTTGTGCACGAACTTTTTTATTAGAAAAAAAATGAAAAAAATGATTCGCCATTTTGAGATATGGGTCTTAATAAATAAGCTGAGGGGTTAAATATCTCTCACCTGCAAGAAGGACATTTCAAAGCGTAGCAGTGTGATGAACATGAAAGCGAGCAGTATTCTGCCGGCAAGCTGCAGGTAAGTCTTGGGTTTGTTTTCGCCGAGGGAGGGCACTCCTGCGAATAAACTGCGGCCCTCCGCCCTCGCTTCAGCCACGACGAGCAGGAGGGCTCCGATCAGAGCCAAATTACGCAGAAGGAACTGCATGTCCCACAGTATGCTGTATGCGAATGTCTGGAAATTATAATTATTAACACTTTAGTGGAAAACTATTTTGCAAAATAGTAATGAAAATAGTATCTATATTTCTATACTTAATATTTTAAAGCTGAAATGTTTGTTTGCTTGAACGGGCTAATTTTATCTTTCTTATCTGACAATCTTAAATAATTGTATTGTAAATAATTGTAATGTAAAAAAAAACAGTGTTGTATTTAAGATGTATTTTTACTCTATGATTCTTTCAGTGTTAGATAGCTCATTTAGCGAGGAAGGCTATAGGCTATATCATCATGCTAAGACCAATAGGAGCGGAGCACCAAAGAAGAATGTTTCAAAATTGATTTTTTTTTTTCATTAGCCCAAAGTAACTATTCCACGCGAACGAAGTCGCGGGCAAAAGCTATCTGGTATAAAACAATACAGTGTCAGTCTCTTCATATACCGTGGTTTAATGAATGTAATCTAAACCGATAATATGTTAAGGTAGCTTTAACACTCCATTCGGCACCTTAATGAGGAAAGCGGAATCTTTCAACTAACTGCCATGTATACAGAATAATTGATGATGTGCTTAATGATGAATATGTATGTATATGTAGTATGAGAAGTACTTTTCAGAACATAGGTATTTGTCACAGCATCTTGGCTGAACCTTCTGCGGGTGAAGCTAACATGCTGTATGACTCAATAATGATACCTCATCGGTGACTCTCCTGATGGAGCTAGAAATATTGGGGAACAATACAGCTAATATGTTCAGTGTAATAAAAACCCTTAAAAATAAAATAAATGTATAAAGTAACAGAAACTTTAAACGTACGATTTGAAATTAATGTTAGATATGTAGGTATGGAAAAGCTTGAAATTGCCCCAGATCAAAACGTATGCCTCGATATAAATGCAGTATATTGTCCTGAACAGTTTTCTCCAAAACCTTTCTAAAATTTTCTTGCTACGGTTATGACACAGATTAAACATTATTTTATTCAAAGAAGGAGAGGTGTTAGTTATATCATTACCTGTAGTACAACAATGAAGAACAATATCCCGCAAGCCACATCGACCTTGAGCCTTCCCAACACCATCACACAACCTCCGAGCTGTCCCACTAAGTTTACTATCTGAAAATAAAATAAAAAAAGATCAACCATAGACATAATATAAATAAAATCTATGATTTTAAAATTCGAACATACCCTAAAGAAGGACCACGCTAATGTACCATATTAAATTCATTACTCATACTTGCCACATACCAATAATACATGTGAACGTTAGTTGACCACTCTATTCTATTATTTATCTAACCTAATATAATTATTTGATATAATTATTGAACAATTGATTATTTAAATAATAAAGGTTTTAACAAAGAAGGATTGCTCGATCAGTCTCAAAAGATTATTATAGTCGCTACTTTGGCAAAATCGTCATCCACTAGAGCCAAATATAAACAGTACAATATAGAAGTTTATTCAAAGAACCTTTTTAAAACTTAACCTTCGCATTAGAAAATGCATTTTTAGGGAAATAATTAGGATTACAGGTAAACTCTCTAATTTGCCTTTGTTAAATATGTATTTTTCTGCGAGTTATTGGCAGTATTATTGTTGTTTTCTAAAAACTGTCTCTTTTCTGAAGGCTTGTGTTTCAAACGTGTTTACTCGCATCTTACAAGGAAAGTTAATAAATAATATTCTGCATTAGCTGTGCCCACGACTCCGTCCGCGTGGAACCTAATGTAAAAAAACCATGACTAATAGAATCATCTGTATGTATGTAAATATCGAGTAAAATTTAGTCTTGGTTTCATTAAAATCGGTTCAATCTATTAAAAGTTATTGTAATTTTAATGACGACGCGACTTAAGTACGAGAGGAAAGTAGATAAGTTAATGGACTTATATATTCAGATGATTTTATTGGTCACTGCTTTTTATATTAGGTTCCACGCGGACGGAGTCGCGGGCGCAGCTAATCATGAATAAAAACATGTCTCCTTGTTCACTTTTCTGAAAGTATCAAGAATGTTTCCGTGTTCGCTTATTCTAAACTAAACCAATCGAAGACCAGAGATATACCGCACGTCGAAATTAACTGCATCCTCTTCAATACACAATGGAAAATATTCTGGCCCCTATATTATTACTTCCGAACGCATTAAACCATTAATCGATCAAAAACGTTTGCATGTCGAGAGAATGTTCCAGAAGTACCACTTATTATTTACTAGCTTCTGCTCGCAACTTCGTCCGTGTGGAATAGTTAATTTGAGCTAACGCTAAAAAAACCCCAATTTGGAATCATTCTTCATTGGTGCTCCGCTCCTATTGGTCTTAGCGTGATGATATATAGTCTGTAGCCGTCCACGATAAATGAGCTATCTAACACTGAAAGATTTTTCGAAGCGGACCAGTAGTTCCTGAGATTAGCGCGTTCAAGCAAACAAACTCTTCAGCGTTATAATAATAGTATAGATTGTGCTGATGTCACACACATTAATCTGCGAAAATTCTTACGATATAGTGTTGACACTGTTGACTATAAATATAATAAGATTATAATCATGTAGTAAACTTCATAAACTGGTCAGTGAAATTACAGTAATTTAAATAATCGTACAAATACGAATTAAAATCCCGTACAAAAAAATTCAAAACAACCCACTCATCGAGAAGAACCGGCAAGAAACTCGATCAGGTTTATATTTTTTACATATTTTTTTGATACATTCAAGTTACAATCATTTTTAACGGATGCACAGAGAGGGCTGTTAATTCCAACATCACCATTGTTCACATATTAATCCTCCCAATAATAGCCTTTTGACATCAAAACCAGCTTGACATGGCGATTGAATTTACAACCCGGTAAATCGGTAATGTTCTTTGGGACTTTGTTGTACAACTTTATTCTATTAATACTGTTACTGTTCTTACTGAACCTAAAACATGGGACGAGCAATTGGTCACAGTTTCTATTATCTAAATCTGTTCTTTTACAATCATTGCTGCTGTTACAACTTTTCATATATTTTAATAAGCATGCCACTATGGCGAGTGTTAGGCCTTGTGTAAAGTTGTTGTAATCGTGTCTGATACAATTACCATTTTCTTAACAAACATCAGGCTTACCACACAATGGTTTGATTACAAAGTTAGTTCACTGAGCAGAGCAGAACTGCTCGCCGATTGCTACTTGATTTTATATTAAAACTGTTATTAAGTATTCTTGACATTAGTCAGACTTAATATTATTTTTTTTTTTTTTTGATTAACTCCTCCTAACACTGACCATTTTGATGAAATTTTTTGTGTGTGTTCGTGGAGATTCGAGAATGGTTTAGATTGACAATTGGACTCGGTAGGTGGCGCTGCAGTTGACTTTTAGGATTTTTTTTATTATCAAGGCAGGACAACGTCCGCCCGGTCCGCTAGTATGCATATATAAACATGAAATACTAAATAATGTTGTCTAGACAAGTGCAAAAACAACAAATATTTAACAAATTAAAATATCCTATACTTATAGACACTAAAAAACTTCGGAAGTCGCAAACGCTTTGGAGCTGAATTAATTTAGAAAAAATTACCAACGGCGCAAAATGTCAACCGGTGTTCTGATATACATATATTTAAGTGTACGAACGTGGTAATAAAACATCGATAAAAATATAATTGTAGGTATATAGAAGAGATTTTTCATAATTCTGTTAAACCAGCGGGGCCGCCGGACGTTGTTCCGCCCTGATAATAAATAAAACCTTCACAAATGATATACCTAAACCTTCTCATGAATTACTTTATCTACTGGTGACAACCGCATGCAAAGTGGTTATTGAGTTTATCACAAACGACAGACAGACGTAGCAGAGGACTTTGTTTTATAATATGTAGAGTTAAAAGAGATGAGGCTATGTATAGGAATAACCTCAAGATAAAAAGAAAAAATCAAATTTAAATATCTTAGCATATTACAATAATTAGAGTTTTATAATTTGCTACCGTTATCTGTATTAATAAATTATAAGAGCACGTAAATATACGAGACATGGATAAAAGAGAAATTTCTCAATTTTACAGCTATTATATTGCGCGGATTGCGTCAGACCAGCGACGTATAGTATGCCTGTGTAGATGTAATATTGATATTTTGCAGTCCATCATACGTTTGATTGATTAATAGATTAAAAAATATATTATGATATATAATGATTGCTCCGAGTGGCAATATATATGAAAACAACAATAATGTTAATAATTTCAATAAACAGATTCTGAAATTTAAATACTGTCATTTATACTATAATTAATATGAAAATTTTAAAGAGGAAACATTTATTTCATTTTTTTGAGTTTTATAACTTTAGTCGGCACACGCCTGCGAACAAAACAGCATTATAAAAATGGTGCGTAATGTTAACACGTCAAAATCCAAAGTCGAACCTCAAGTTATCATTCAATTTATTGATAAAATATTATACAATAATATTTTTTTTTCCTAAATATTCTACTGTATTAATTCTATTCAACTATATAGCTATAAGTTCTAAAAAAGACGCCTCTGTCTATTTGTTCTCTTTTATGTCAATAGCTTTTAGCGTTTGACCCAATCCCATTTGATCTCAAATCTATACACATAATAAAAATGTATATTTAACGTGTCTGTACTGTTTAGATTTTTATGAAAAAAATAATGGCAGGTGTGTGGGAATAAGTAATAAAATACATTTCAATTATTTTTAGAAACGTCTGTCTGCCTGTTTGTTTGAACACGCACTACTAAACTACTAAAGTACTGCGGTCAAGATAAATCCTCACCAAGAATCATAAAGCACATCTACGAGTAACACATTAGACATTAGTTTTGGTTTCATTAATATCGATTCACTCTATCAAAAGTTATTGTAATTTTAATAAAACTGCGACTTCGATGAGAAAAAATAGATAAGTAGGTATATGGACTTAATATATTCAGATGATTTTATTAGTTCTGTTTTTTTTAACATTAGTTTCCACGCGGACGGAGTCACGGGTACAGTTATATGGTCTAAGATAGTGATACTCAATATCTACAGAAACCCGATTAAGCCGGAATACACCTGAAGATTCTTGGCGACAGGTTATTGAAGTGAAATTTCTTATGGGAAGGCTTTGAAATTTAGATCTGTAACATTTTTACACGACGAAAAGTCGTGGGGGTGAACACCGTGTCTCGCACACTCTCGAATGATAGCAGTGTCTTGTTTGCCTTCGTGTATCGAAGAACAGTGTGACACGCTCGTCTCACTTTCTTTTTGAAACCTTCACTTCTACACGGGTGTGAACTACATATAACTTTTTTTTTAAATACTAGATAGATAAACTGACATAGATAAAGGTCCAACCACAACAAAGCTTCACCATAACGTTTCTCTTCACCGAAAGCTACTTGTAGGAATGAAATCAATAAAAAAAATACTTTATTCAATTTAGGACCTGAGGAAGAGAAACTTACATCAATCGACGCGGTGTTCCATATACATTACAGCTGAAAACATCATAGCTTCCATCGATATATCTTACAAATAAGCATATTAAGACTATTTTCTATTGTTCTACATTAATTCTACACTTACGGCAATAATCAATTATGAACATATTAAAAATAATAAGAAACCGAGATAAATTTTATATATATTTATCTGTTACTAGCGGGCCCGGCAGACGTTGTCTCGCCCTGATTATAAAAAAAATCCTAGACAAATTATATACCAAAACGTTCCTCGCGAATCACTTTATCCACTGGTGAAAACCGCTCGAAAATCCGTTCAGTAGTTTTTGAGTTTATCGCGAACAGACAGACGCGGTAGGGAACTTTGTTTTATACTATGTAATGATTACATATATATTATGAGTAAAACATTTTATCTCTTAACGCGTCCGGATAGGATTTCATATCAAATATTGATATATTATATTCTAATGTTAGTTGTAATATATATCAATAAATAAAAATAATCTATATACATAAATAGGCTAAGATAAGGTTTGGTACAAGTTTTTCCTTTGCCAACGGATTTTTTTTTTGTTACTGTTTGACGAACTTAAATTATCATTTAAAAAATTAGCTTAGATTATTTGTTTCTCCTTAGTATTAAAAATTAAAAAGTTAATGCACAATGGTCGAATTTCGAACACGGAAGACCTCTATCTAGTATAATTTACTGTAGACAATGACAGATAAGTTGCTGAAGAAATCTAACTATAGTATAAAATTTTTACAACTACAACTTTTTAACAATAGCGTCTCGTGGATACGAATTCTGCCAGTGTCAAGACCTTCATTGGAGAGTCATTTTATAAGCAGTATTAACTATTTGTTATATAATTTAATTCTTCCAGATTAGGCCACTGACATACACAAACACAAATCATTACAAAGTTGCCTCAATGAAGTGTTTACATCTAAGTAATATGGTTATATCATTATCATTACATAGTATAAAACAAAGTCCCCTACCGCGTCTGTCTGTCTGTCTGTTCGCGATAAACTCAAAAACTACTGAACGGATTTTCATGCGGTTTTCACCATTGAATAAAGTGATTCATGAAAAACGTTTTGGTATATAATTTGTCAAGGCTTTTTTTATAATCAGGATGGACAACGTCTGCCGGGCCAGCTAGTATATATATATATATATATATATATATATATAGGTTTTTTTGCCGTCAAGCTGTCAGTTTTTCTATAAATCGCCACTAGGTGGCACTGCAGTATAACTACTTCACACTTCAACCAATTGTCGTGAAAATGTTATGTCCAGGTTATTTATGTTAACACTGAAAATACACAATATTAATTTTAACGAGTAAATATTTTAACACTGATAATAATTACGCAAGATTTATCTTGAATTATTATATATATGTATAAATACTAATTGTGAAAATCCCAACTAATAATATAAATGTGAACGTAAGGATGTTTGTTACGCTTTCATGCCTCAACTTCTGGACTTGACCATCAGGAAATTATGAATACACGTTGTCACAGTGTACAGAAAAAAGATAGGCTTTTCGTCCAAAAAAAAAGTATTGTTTCGGAGCGATAGGTCAAATCTATAATAACGCGACAGAAGTGATAACGTCTTATAAATCGATGAACGCCGGCTGCACGCACTGCAAAGCATGACTCATTGTCACGTTCCGCCTGAACCGAGCGTTCAAGCGAGAGCGCGAAACAAGCGATTGAGAGGCGCGATCGGCCTAAGCGTTCGGCTTGTGACGTATCTATCTATATATATAGAATAATTCAATTCATAACAGTATGCAATTTTCATCAATGTTTTCTTGTGACGTTATCACGTAAAATTATCGTTCGTAAACCGACTATACACACAACCAATATTATTTTTTTCAATCTATTGACCCACTCGACCTTAGATAGACCTCGAAAAATATGTAAATAAAATTCGAAGTAGCTTAAACTGGAAATGCACACGGAGTTAGCAAATTGTTTAAGTTTCTCAGACCATTATGACAAAAATAAATCTATATTTAATCTTATGTCTATTTTATTATTAACATAATATTGAATGTGTAAATTTATAATTAGATTTACTAGCCTTTGCTCGCGTCTTCGGTTGCTTTCGTGTTAATTTGATCTATCCTTTGGGAACAGTATATTTTTTCCTAGAAAGTTACCCCTTTCTATATCCCCCACAACTTGTATGCAAAATTTCATAACGATCGGTTGAATAGTTTAGGCAAGCGTAACGAAAATTAGAGGGATTTTCCTTTTAAATATCAATGGATAAATATTCTCATGACGCGTCAAACTACCTGTAACATTATTCAACGTTTCAAACAATAAATGACCAGTCTTCAAATCATTAATTACTGCATGAGGATATATGCAAGATAATGTAATAAAAATATTCACTCCCCCCGTAAAATGATGAATGGAATTGACTTCCGCGGTGTTGTTTGCTAAGCAACGATATGAGTAATAGCTCGATTGTGTCTAGAACTTTTGTATTCTATGTCAAAACATTTCATTAAAATCGGTTAAGAACAGATAAAAAAAATATAACAAAATTATAGCAAAAAAAATGCAACTTCCAAAAGTATTATTACCAATTCTTGGATGTCTATTAATTAATTTAGGTATGACATATACTTCCAGTTCACAGAACCTCATAAAATCGATCACGCGATTTATGAACTAAATTAATGCAAACAAACATACAGATAATAAATATTGCATATCACATTCATGGTCAGTACATTTAACAAAAAAAACTTGTATAGAGAGAATTACAGATTTAATATCTTCTATACATATAATAAGAATGTCAATCTAATGCGTCTGTACTTTTACGATTTTCGTGAAAAAAATTGTTGTAGCTGTCTAGGAATAAGTAATTAAATACATTTCAATCATTTTTATAAATGGCTGTCTGTCTGTTTATATGAACACGCATCATTGCTAAAGTACTGGATTCAGAATAAAACCACACAAAATCATAAAGCATATCTTCGAGAACAACTTAGTCTTTGTTTGATTAAAATCGGTCCACTCTATCAAAAGTTATTGTAATTTTAATGACGACGCGGCGCAACTACGAGAAAAAGGTAGATAAGTAAATGTATTTAATACATTCAGATGACTTTATTAATCACTGTTTTTTTACATAAGGTTCCATGCTAACAAAGTCGCGGGCACAGCTAGCACATAATAAGGATGATAAAATTGACGTATTTTTCAATACCATATGTTTTTATAACAACGGAATCAAGAATAATATATGAATTTTAATTTTTCGATCCCTCGGCCTTGTGTTATGTAAATAGGAACAAGTGTTTATGAATAAATCATGTCCATATGAACGAAGTATCGTTGTGGATAAATTTACTGCCCTCACATGTTCGTGAAGCCCTGGTCCTAATGACACTTTATCAATTGTACGAATAACGTATGCTATCTATACTATCTTATAAAGAGGAGGGGACCCCCCCGGGGCCCTATGCGCGGCGCGGCGGGCGGCGGGCCCCGGCGGGGCCCGCCTCCCTCCCGCACACGGGGCCCGCGCCCCAGGGCACCCACGCGGACGACCCCAACCCGGGAGGGGAAGGAGGAGGGAGCGCCGGCCACGAGGCCACACCCCGCATATATATATTTCTTGTGTGCGTGTGTATGTGACCCTGAACGGGTCCTCCTAAACGGCTGGACCGATTTCAATGAAATTTTGTGTGCGTGTTTCAGTGGATCCGAGAATGGTTTAGATTCACAATTGGACCCGGTAGGTGGCGCTGCGGTTGGCTTTTAGGGATTTCATTTTTTATTACCACGGCAGGACAAAGTCCGCCAGGTCCGCTAGTAATATTATAAAGAGGTAAAGTTTGTGAGGTTATAGGGGGTAATCTCAGGAACTACTAAACCGATTTTGTAAATTCTTTTACCAATAGAAAAACCACGTTACTTGTGAGTGTCGTAGGCTGTATATTAACCCGAAAAATTAACAGACTTCTTTGTGGTACTCGGATTTGTAAAGTAAGTCGGAGATAAAGCGGTCGAACGAAAACGTTTCTTATGAACGCTGCCTTAACGATGAGAGATATATTATTGAGTTCTAGAGAAAAGTTGTAGAACTTGATAACGCCTACAGCATATGTCTAACTTTTATATTTAAGTCACTAAAAATAGTTTTTTATATTAGAAAAATAATTTTAATCGTTAAGTGATGTTTATTGTGCAAATTATCAACAACAATTATAAATTCTTATCAATATGTAATGATATAATAACTGAACCAAATCAACGCGTGGCCGGGTCAGCTAGTTTACAATAAATTCAAACGTTTCAGCCAGACGCCAAAGAGGATGGCATACTCGAGATCTACAAGTGTAACTAACAATGAAGGTCTAGGTCAGTGGTACTCAACCTTTTTTTTTAAACGAGCTACAAACACGTATCATTTATGGTGTCGCGGGCCGCAAACTATATATTTAGGGAATTTAGGGAATATTTAGGTATTAATTTAAAAAAAATTAATTTCAAATTAACAACGTACTAATATAGTGAAAAATGGTTAAAACAAGCTTGGTATAGGTAACCCTTATATGATAAGGAACGCATTGCGGTCGGGTTATCTGGGATCTATTTAATTTACTCAGCGTGCTCATAGTTTTTCTGATGAGCACGAAATTTAAAATAATTGAAAATGAAGTATAATCGGGTGGGCCAACTACAAAGACCCGGCGGGCCGCAGGTTGAGTATAGCTGGTTCTAGGTGAAAATAATACTCACAACAAACATTGTGGCGAGGAATTTGCCGCAGCCCCACGACATGTCCATGTAGTCCCGCTGTTCTGACCACTGGAACCACATCCTAAGCCCGTCTTCAAGGAATGTGGAGATGAGACATAACCGCGCCACTGTTGGCAGTACATTTTTACCTTTACGTATTACCTGTAAAAGAAAAATATATTACAACAAAATACGTCACTATTATCTATGGTATTTCTTTTTTTTTAATTCAAATAAGTAATGGAGTTTTTGGCGTGATCTTGAAATGCCGTTTAGTGGTTTTTATATTTTATTCATAATCTTGTGTTATTTTGCTCTATATTTAGTAAAAAAAAATTTTTTTTTTCTTTGGTTATTGTGCACATTTGGTTATTGTGTATTCTGAGTTGCCATAAAACTCCCTGAAGACGGCCACCATCTTATTAGATCATTGAAATGATCGCAAGAAACTTGTAATAACATTACCTACTCGACAATGGCAGTAATAATCTACTAGAAGACTGGTTGATAAAACTGGTGAATAATTTTTATTACTTACTTCAAACAAAAATGTACACTCAAAGTGATACATGAATTGGATAACACGAAGTCTAACACTGATAACTATTCTATTTTTTGGAGTGAAAACTTTTTTAGTAGTGTTAAATAGTGGACGAAAGTCAACCGTCACGGTCGCGTCGGTGACGCTAAATCGGTTTACGTGGTCCCACTCGATATGTTAAGCGCGCTCGAGTCGGTACCGTACTGTATCGTGTATACGTGTTCACTGTCTGACAACGCATGCATCGTTCCAATAATTACATTTTTACACGAAATAGTATAACAAAATAATATTATGTATGTTTGTGTATAATCAATACAGCATTGCAAATCTTCACTTCTATCGTGGGGTCATAAGAACACAGCCACTTTTTTAAGCAATCACCGCATTCACTACTTCGCTATTAACAGTGTTAACAAAAACTTCACTTAATTATAATAAACTATAAGTATGGCATTATATCATCCCGATTAAACAATACAAGCCTCAATGTAAAAAGTTCTTTTAACTAACTAATTATAATTGTCCAGATTTTTTTATAAATACTCGTAGTTGCCCGCACTTTCGGTTTTTTAATGTTGCAATTATTTTTGACATATTTTATTTTATCAAAATACTAGCGGGCCCGGCTGACGTTGTCCCGCCCTGATTACCCCCCCGCAAACCCCCTTGTGGGTGGAATTTCGTAAAATCCGTTCTTAGCTGACCTCTGCTCAGCGAAAGGAATATTCCTACCATATTTCAAGTCGCTACGCCTTATGGTTCCAGAGATATCGTGATGAGTCAATATATAGGTGGGAATCTCTTATATATATATAGATAGATAGATAGATACATAGATGAATTTCTTTTACAATTTCTAATAGTGATAATTTGCATGTAGAGTTTAATGAAAATCGGTTGAAATTAATATATATATATTTGTAATATTTTAAATTTACAATTCTTATACACTAAACATTTTTGAATAACGTATACAACTTTTCATGAAATATGATAGACTGAATAAAATCCTAATTTACTGAATTCAATTTCTAAAAGCATTATTATTAAAACTAGTAACTACATAAATTTCAGAAAGGATGTTTAACTTTTATAGTCATCGTCAATCCTAGTCAGAAATTAGACATAGAGAATTCAATTTAGACTGGGTTTTTTTTTTAATATATTTTTTCGCAACGAATCTTCTAGTAGACTATTGCTGTCATTGTCGAGTAGGTTAAACAATTCGAATCCGAATACAAATATTACAGGTTTCTTTCGATTAAGTATTTCAATTAACTAAGAAGATGGCGCCCTTATTAGAACTTTTCAGGGAGTTTTTGTTGCAAGTCAGAATCCATACTCCGTGGTATTATTTCCGATCCACTTCACTTATGCACAACAATCAACTATATTACGTAAATATAGTTCAACATTCCAACATCCCACCAAAAACTCCCCTAGAGAGGGTTATCAAAATCACCGTTGCTTTAGGTAATATGTTTCCAACAAAATAAGGAGAATGTACTTTATTTGTACAACTCAAGCAGACTCATAAATATGTACCTACAAACACAGGTTGATAGAAAAAATGGAACTGGTTTAAACATGTCCCGTGGGCGTATTAAAGCGTTATAAAATCTTAAAATAGAACAGCTGACAAGCTTGGCTACGTAGAAAGCCTAGACTGCATTCAACAACTTATTGACCATTAAAAATATGTCCAAATGTAACGCTAAATATTCTTTTACATCGTTTTGTAATGGTTATACATTGAACTTGTATATAACAAATTTAAAAATAACTACGTTTGTTCAATGAAAGAAGAGTTATGGCTTTTACTATATTATTCACTTTTCACAATGAACAATTTAACAAAGGAATAACTACTAACAAAAAAAAAAACAATGAGATTGAGAAAACTCTATAAATAATACTTTCCAAAAAAATTGTCTCATCATCATCAGCCTGTACGAGACCCACTGCAGGGTATAATCATCACGCAAGTCCACGACATACTGGCGATTTCAAACTCCTAGAAATCCACAGTTCTATATTTTCCCACATACAGTGACACTACAAGAACATTTCTCAGGTTGAGGTTTCCTCACGATGTTTCCCTTCACCGTCAGCCGATAGTGTTATCAGTTTAAATTAGTAAATATACGCGAATTCAGAAGAATTCGTTGGTACATGCCGGGATTCGAACCGGAGGACAACGGATTGATATTCCACAGGTCAAACTACTCGACCACTACAACTTCAACTAATACTAAAAGCAAATTTAAAAAAAAATCGAGGCACTCGTCCGTACTGCCGACAGGATTGAAAATGCAATACAATAGAATAACTGTGTTCGGTTTTGAATTTTTAAATTAATTATAGTGTGAATAGTTTTTATAAATCATAATTTGTAAATTGATATTATTATCATTAATCCGGTTTTCTCATATATTGGCACTCGGAACAATAATTATATAAATTTTTATTATTATTATATGATAGGCTGCACAATCTCAATACAAAATGCCAATACATATTAGATGTACATTAGGGTGGGCCAAAAAAAACTTTTAATTTTTTTTTTTTAGCTACCACGAAATTATCGTCCAAGATGACGAAAAAAAAAATTCTGGTAAAGTTTGAGCTCTTAATATTAATTTTCAGATGTGTCACATCGTGATTTTTCAATTTCCCATTTAAATTACACGGGATTTTTTTTTTCGAATTTTGATGTATCTCAATGAGTTATTCTGTGGCAAAAGTAAATACATAATTTTGTAGGAAATTGAACGGCCTACAAAAAAGGTCTGATATAATTTTTCGCTAAGTCAACTCGGTTAAAAGTTATTCGTAGTTACAGTTCAACCTAAAATAATATATGATGACTTTCACAATCTTTTATAGTTTTTTTTACAAAAAAAAATGCCTTAAAGACATAAAACAACATATTGTTCGTGATTTTTATCATTTTTAAATAATAGCCTAAATTTATTGAGAAAAATTGATGTTATGTAGCACGATTCGAATGAAAGCGTTGAAAACAATGAACTTCAATGTAGTCGGAAGAACTGAAAATATTTTTAATGTGATTAAGTCAATTATTTTTTAATTTGTTATCAGAAATCAAGATTTTGCACGCTAAAACAAAGTTGATGGTGAATCGGCGCCCCTTTAAGGCAGTATTTACATGTAAATAATGCATAAAGGGCCGCTTGAATCATCAACTACAGTGATTTTAGCGTGTAAAATCTTGTGTAATTCTGTTATCAAATTAAAAAATAATAGACATAATCACATCAAAAAAATTTATAGTACTTCCGACTAGTTTGAAATCAATTTCAACGCTTTCATTCGAATTGTCTGCATAACATAAGTTTATCGCTATAAATTTGGGAAGAAAAATGATAAAAATCACGAACAATATGTTGTTTTATGTCTTTAAGGCATTTTTTTGTAAAAAAAAACTATAAAAGATTGTGAAAGTCATCATATATTATTTTAGGTTGAAATTTAACTACGAATAACTTTTAACCGAGTTGACTTAGCGAAAAATTATATCAGACCTTTTTTGTAGGCCGTTCAATTTCCTACAAAATTATGTATTTACTTTTGCCACAGAATAACTCATTGAGATACATCAAAATTCGAAAAAAAAAATCCCGTGTAATTTAAATGGGAAATTGAAAAATCACGATGTGACACATCTGAAAATTAATATTAAGAGCTCAAACTTTACCAGAATTTTGTTTTCGTCATCTTGGACGATAATTTCGTGGTAGCTAAAAAAAAAAATTAAAAGTTTTTTTTGGCCCACCCTAATGTACATAGTCTCCCATAGAATTATGAAACCGCTTATTGACTACTCGTATGTTCGTTACTCTATGTAGTATCCTATACTATGCGTCGCGTTGCTAGTCTCGCGCAAGCCGCACAAGCGTAATACGATCGATGACGCTTACTAGCATGTTATGACGCGAAATTATAAATTTATCTCCTTCCAAGTATACCTCTCAACGCGCCTGAAGGAGTTTTCATTTCATAAATGAAAATGATAATCTTTGGTTCATATTGTCAGTTACATTCAAATTAAGAAGTATAAGCGACTAACAGTTGTCTGTAACTTCGCCTAACTTAAAATGTAAAAAATAATAGCCCACGTCACACAAAAGAACGTAACTTTCTATCGTTGAATCTTCATAGTTGAATCAGTAATTTTGGAGAATATCTCGAATAAATAAATTTACCTAAAGATAATAGATATCTCTCGTTTCATCAAAAAAGAAGTAACTCAAAAATACAATTTTGTAGGAGAATCCGTTTAAAGTTTGGTCACATTTACACGTTCGACTTTGTTAAAAATAAATGAAGCGCTTTAAGTCAACTCTAAAAGTAGGGAGTAGTGTAATTATATTTAGCTGTTGTAGAAAATATGATTATTATTGTAGAAAGACGATTAAATAAGCATTTTTAAAAAAGTTTGTAGTTAATTCATTTTGTTGTAATATATATTATAGCAATTTACAGATAAAGTAAAAACATAATGCACTACATTAATTAGCAAACTGAATTAAATCGCAATGTCATCGAAAAAACTACGTCGGTGTTATCACAAAAAAGTTAAATATTTGGTTTAAAAAGGTTTCGAATTAAATGTACCGCGCTCGCCCAAGGAAAGTTCGCGTTATACGTTTTCGCAAGTCTAACCTAACGTAACCAAAGCGAGACAAATAGAGCAAAATGGCGAACATTCAGCGACCGCGGTGCATTTAATTCGAAACCTTTTTAAAGCAAATATTCAATACGTATTTAACTTTTTTGTAATAACACCGCGTAAGTTTTGTAAAATATTCGTAACGAATGTTTTTTTAGTAAATAAAATAATTACTTTTTATTGAAACATGAACTTATTTCATTTTACTTCACTTAATTAACTTAACTATCATCGGAGATTAAGTTTTTCACAAGTTTAGTTTAGTTTTGATCCTACAGAAGTGGTTGTTGAATTGAATGTATTATTTTCGCAATGTCAAAATACTGTCTGGTGAAAACTCGAATGTAAATTTTCAGTTACTTTTTTTCATTAAATGAGCAATATGTTGCAAAAAAATTGACATTTACTCTCATTAATCAACACTGCTTATAAAAATAGTCAACAAAAATATTCCGAAACTAAAAATTTTACGCAATATCAACCTATTTGGATGTAACTTTATACACAATAAATAATTCTATACAAAACACTCTATTAAGTAAGCGACATGATTTTTCATAATTATTTCGATATTACATTCATTACACCTTGTTGCTGTGATAAAGTTGGGTAATATTTATAACACAAGAACGATAACGTATCTAACACGATGTTACTGTAACTAAACCCCCTTCGTAATACTACAATTCATAATTGTTTAGATAAAACACGTTTATATGGACATTTAAATAGTTCAGTACTTTAAAAAAAATGGTGCGTGCCAGCTCCTATGCACGACTGGAGAGAACGATTGCTCTCCAACATATAAAGGGGGTAAATTAACGAATCTCTTATAATTTTGTAACCATATATTTTTGTTCATCTGTTTGTAAGAGATCTATAGCAGGGCCATATGCCTCTTCGCGAATGAAGGTATAGCAATAATCGACACGCCAGCCCACGACGTATTAGCGATTTCAAACTCTGAGGAATCCACAGTTCTATGTTTTCCCACGTACAGTAGTACTAAACGAACATTTCTCAGGTTCAGGTTTGCTCACAATGTTTTCCTTCACCGTCAGTCGATAGTATTACCAATTTAAATTAGGAAATGTAAGCGAATTTTGAAATATCATTGGTAGCCGGGGTTCGTACCTACACAGATCGAAATGATATAACACCCCTAGACCGCGACTTTTTTGTTCATATTTACTTATTGATTTGATACAATATATTACCTATATTTACGTAAATACATTATTGAGTATATGTATAGATATATATACGCATACATTATGAGATGCGCGAATATCTTGTGAGGAGAGGGCCAATACAAATACTTCACTTTTTGTTAACACTCGATTTCACTTCCCAAATAATGTATATACCACAGACTATATACAATAATCGTTTTTAAGGCGTAAACTTCAAAACAATTACCAGTATTTGATTATCTACACCACTGACTATCTATACTAATATTATAAAGAGGTAAAGTTTGCGAGTTTGTTACGTTGTGACGTTGTAGGGGGTAATCTCAGAAACTACTGGTCCGATTTGAAAAATTCTTTCAGTGCTGTATAGCTCATTCTATTCTAAATCATCACGCTAAGACCAATCAATAGGAGCGGAGCACCAATGAAGAGTATTTCAAAATCGGGGGTTTTTTTCCCTCTCGAGTGCTTCCACTGCGTGTTAGCGTTAACCCAAAGTAACTATTCCACGCGAACGAAGTCACGGGCAGAAGCTAGTATGAATATAAAAGGGACATCAAAATATTTTATTCAATTTAGGCTCTATAAGAAAACACTAATTGACGACAGAACATTTCCGGTGTTATTACAATAAAGTTTAATACTTGGTTTAAAAAGGTTTCGAATAAAACACACCGCGCTCGCCCGAGGCAAGTTCACGTTATCCTTTTTCGCAAGTGTAAACTAACGTAACCAAAGCGAGACAAAAGAGTAAGATTGCGAACATTCAGCGACCGCGGTGCATTTAATTCGAAACCTTTCTTAAACCAAATATTCAATACGTATTTAACTTCTTTGTAATAACACCGTTCAAGTTTAGAGAACATCCCAGTCATCGAATAGTGTCTGAAAAGTTCAGAAAAAAACATCCCAGTCATCGAATAGAGCCGGAAAGAAACATGATCAGATTTATCATTTATTCGTATAACTTTATACAATCCACTGAATTGTTTTCACCGAATATACAGATTGAGAAAGAGAGATATCCACACATCACTATCGTTCAAGTAACAATCCATCCGCCCTATAATTTAACTAACAGTAAAATCTTATTGTCATGATGCTTACTTGCTAGTTAAAAAAAAACTTCTATTCTACATTTCTAACATCTCGAACGACAAGGTGTTAGTGTATGGTCCTTGAACAGGATTTTTTACAAGTTATTATTGAAACATTTATGAATAAATATTACCTCATCTCTTCAAAACACAAAAGGCAGTTAAATAATCACAATTTCCCTTTGGCTTCCATGGCTTTGTGTATGGGAGATAATGAAAAGCATTAGGGCTTATATGCTGGAGGTATTTTTAAAACCTGTTGAAATAGGTTTAACGTTGTAAATTGTACGCCGGTAAAATATCCATGGACATTTAAATAACGATATAAGGTACGTAAATTAAATGCAAAATATATTTATAAAGTTACATGTTAAACGGGATAATTTTAAATTATTCACATTACGATAAACTAGGTAACGAGTAACATATTCTGGTAAAAGTGAAAGTCGGTGGACGCGATAAAAGTAAAAGTGAAATTGTAGAAGGAGGTATGGCCAAAGCCGCCAAAGGTTTCCGTCTACAATAGACAAATAAATACCAAAGATAATATCAATTTTACAAAAATAATCAAATTCGTAAAGGTGAATTTTGGCATTTTTTGTTTCATAAAATTAAATATTGTCTACATCTAGTGATATAACGAGTAGTTTTTTAAATATTTTATATCAAGTATTATAATATTATGTAAGCTTTATACGTGATCACTGTTGCAAAATAGATTGATACACTACTATTGCTACGATACGATGCTACATATTAAAATTTATTTCTGATATAAATAACAGTAATTAAAGTATTTAATTTGATAAGTATGAATGTTATATTTGTCGACACAGTCTCGTAAATAAACTATTATTTTTTAGTAATACGTAAATCATAAAAAAATATTACTGTGATATGTACTATCTTTAGGAGGAAGACGTATACCATTACATACTTTTTTGTAGACATTTTTACAGTAAAATTCTGTATTACATTTTTATAGATAGTTATAGTGTAGTACAAATTATAGTCCCACCTCTGTTGGACAGTAGTCCAAAGTTTTATATAAACAAAAAGTATATTTATGTACATTAAAATTTATAATTTAATAATTAAAAAAAAATAATATACTTTATTCCAGTACCTATAGGTGAAAGTTAATGATATACAATTAGCTACAATAAGTAATTACTAATTAAGTCAAGCTCTGAAAAGAAACATTAACCCTCATTAAAAAAATAAACATATATGTGTTTAAATGCAACACAATAGCATAAGTTTCACACTAATACTACTATGAAGGGAAAAATGCTAATGAGGTGCTGCCATAATATATCTATAATTACATTACACTTTGAAATGGACAGTAGTGTGACCAAACGAAATCTAATAAGCTTTAATATTAGTTATAATTGGATTACACAATTTCGATCTCATATCCGCATTCATATTTAAAAACTTCTGTACTAAACTGGTTAGAATGGCATCTGAAGTCAATAGTTCACTCTCTCGCTCTCCTCTGGCAAATTTTAGTTGTATCACAAGAAAATTAATTAATGGCGAGTTTTATTCACTATGATGATCACTGACTTGTTAAGCAAAAGGACAACAAATAACAAGTTCGATTTTGTGCAATAGCATGAAAATATTATTGTGCAGTTAGATATCAGATTTCACAACAAAATACAACGCTCTGTTAACTGGTAGTCGGACAGTTTGCAATATATAAATAATTGATTATCTGATACACAGATTCTATCTAAATTTAATGTCGTTATTTATGGCACCACCGCACGCGACGTATAACAGTTTTATAATTGCTAAGCAATGGACTAAAAACTCAAATATCACACTCGTGCTATGGTTGTCGGAAGTATTACGGTTGCTAAATTCATAATTTCGGTATCATAGTCCAACAGAAAAGAAATTAGTTATTTCATAATAGATTATTATCATCATGATTGTATAATAGCAAAGAAAAGAAACTTTAAACTCACACACACACACAATTATATAAAGACACAGACAATAGCAATGACTTCTGTTAGAACACAAGTAGTTGTTACCAGTGTATAGGTTCTAAAAGGTACAGATTTATATGGAACTAGCGGGCACAGCAGACATTGTCCTGCCTTAATAATAAAAAAAATCCTAAAACTCAATCACAGCGCCACCTACCAGGCCCAATTGTGAATCTAAACCATTCTCAGATCCACTGGAACATGCACACAAAATTTCATCAAAATCGGTCCAGCCATTTAGATAATCTCTCCTAAATGAATAACTATACATGGATGCAAATTTGTTATCTTGGGCCTATCAGTGTGTTCCAAGAGACAAATTTGGGAGTTGATTGGGGTTTTAATATTTAAAGTGCTTCTAATAGTACTCATACTAAGGTATTACTAAACTTTAAGGTACACCCATATGATATATCTGTGGACAAATACTGAAATAAAAAAGATAATGCTCCAAGATTTTTCACATAAACATTAATAGACCAATAAATTATCAACTCAATATCATTATAAAATTATGACACTAAATAATAAATGCAACAATGTTAGATGATTTAGATGTCATATTAATTATTCAATTAACACTTAAAGTTAATACTTTGTTAGTTCCATTAACAAACATTTGTTATTCTTATAATTTAAAGTGTTCAAAATCTGTTTAATACTTAATTTTTAGAAAAAAAAAATGTAATATTTTCTATGACAAAATATACATATAGCAAGATTTCATATTTCTAATTACTTTATGTCATGTAGCGAATTATATAGTAAGATCCCTTACATTACTTCTATGAATAATAAACAAATATAATTTATTACAACTAAACATACATCATTTATGACTTTTGGAATGTATTTATCTGTAAATACATCCAACAGTTATAACACACAATTAAAACACATTTTTTAAACATCTTGACAGTAACAAATGTATCCAGAGCAGTAAATTTTCTACATTTAGTAATTATGAAGTTACAATGTTGAAATTAGTAACATATATATGGAATGATCGCAATTAAAAGATAGAATGGGTTACGGGGTTAAACATCTACAATTATTTATCTTTTTAAGTAACTTCTAACAGAAACTCTACACATTGTAAGCAATAATAACACCATCATCATGCTTGGCAGCGATTTATACCTATATGGATTATAACTATTTTTAAATATAGTAAATACGCACTTATACATGTTGGGAAATTCAACTAGAGAATAAGTACGGTGACGTGACAAACAGCATCCGAAGTACATATATTAGAAATTATTCTAGAGTATTTCAAGATGTACATAAAATGTGATATAAACTAACCTGATCTGCAATATCTTCAGCGGTGGATACATATTCATTTGGTATTTGCATTTTTTTACCGCAAGTTTACTACACATTCACAAGAGATTTCACTGCTGTCGAACTAGTCACGTCAGTCTACCGTTGTCGAATGACGTGTGGATAGTTGGATACATATCCGGCCGTATAATACTTTTAGAACTTAAATATATTCAAATTACAAATAAATAACTACAGATAATAATATAAAAAAATCAAATTAAATATCTACATCATTTTTAATGATCAAAGAATAAGTGGGTGATTACTTTAATCATTATTAAAATTAAAAATATTATAATATACCGGATGTTTTTGTTGAACTTAACAAATACTGAAAAACGATTCATTTTACACAGAACTCTTATATAAGAATTATAAGCATATTTTTTTATTATTTTGATCTTGACATCTTTTATAATGTAGTGTATATTTCTTATATTTAAATTTTTTACTTAAATTAATATAACATTTTATTATTACACATGTATTTAAAACTTGCAATCTATTCACAAAATATTATTTGTTGCAAGTAAAACTTTTAAATTTTAACTAATCTAAATGATGGTTATATCCAACGTTTACACAAATTAATAGTCTATACATATACAAATTTAGTAAGATTCTTTTCTATTCTAAAGTCGCTCATAGCACTATGTGGAGATCAGAGATGGTTAATAATTACACAGAATATGTACATCGAGAACTACGTAGACAAATTTAAGACATGTTTCGGCTTTTATATTCGTATTAATAATACTAAAGACATGGCTTTACCTTTCAAATAAAAACAAATTGTGTCGTTTAGAATCAGAAGTGGTCAACTCCACTTTGCAATTTTTATGGGTATAGCCAATTTTCCATTTCGGTATTATTGCAGAGACTATGAAACATTTAGGTATCTGTAGAGTTTTAATACAATTAGTATAGAAAGCTAAAAAAATAAAAATGTATGCTATAGTACAATAGTTTAAAGTTATGAGACTTAGAAAATTGCAAAGTAGAGTTGACCACTTCTGATTCTAAACGACACAATCATGACATGACGTCCGACTTGGCTGTATGGTCTAGAGAACTTTGCCTTTTCCTTAGGATATAAAAAACCGAAACTCCAAAAGAAAAAAGTTTATGAACTCTATGTGAGGGAATTTCTCTGTGGGACAATATCATATCTGTCAAAACTAGTCTATGGTCAAAACATGTCACGAATTCCGCTTATACCCTGTGGCTAGGAGTATATTCTATGACCACAAATGTCAAAAATATATTTTCTTATTTTGTGAGGTTGTTTGCTGTTTTTATATTTTGATTTCGTAAAAATTAAACTTCCGTTGCTTGTTGTTATTATAAAGTAAACAAACAATAGGAGATAGAACGCATAAGTAATCTTACAATCAACCGCTATAATTGTACTATTTAAAATACACTTTAATTCGTGTTCTTTTATTAATTACACATATTCAAAGAAATGCTTGAGGTAACATGCAATGATCGACTTGGAAAGAAAGTCAGAGTAAAATGCAACCCCGACGATACAGTAGGAGACCTTAAGAAGTTGATAGCAGCGCAGACGGGAACGCGGTATGACAAAATTGTGCTGAAGAAATGGTATACAGTTTTTAAAGACCACATCAAATTGTCAGATTGTATCCTTTTATAATATTAAAAGATATTACGGAACTCGTTTTAGAGACTCTAGACGGTGGATGGATATACGAGTAGAGGAAGACCGAAAAAGGTATGGATGGACTGTATGAAAAATGATATGTGCGTAAAAGGTGTGAATACTGAGATGACATTTGACAGGAGATAGTGGAAAAAGAACACATGTTTTGCCGATCCTACTTAGGTGGGATAAGGGTAATGATGATGATGATTATGGAACTCGTTTTAACTTAGTAATAACAGTAACTGGATATTATATGTTATACTAGAACTACAATTTTTATGTTGATAGAAGTGAAAAGTATGAATTCCTTCTAAAAAATTATATGAACACCTATAGTTATTATTATGCTCTTTTATTCTTTTGTCTGTTGATTGGGGGCAGCATTAGAAATTCGCATCCTGAAATAATGGTTGCGAGGTGGCGAGAGGGGCGGGGGAGGGGGTTGACTAATCCTCTATACCAATCCCCCGCTGTGGAAAGTCATAGTTACTGACATCTTCATGATTGAAGTTTTGGGGTTATATCACCTCCAAACAATCATTGGTAATCTTGTATACTAACAACTTGGTGATTTTTAAGTTAAAACAGAACAGTTTGTACAATACTATGTCTATATACAATTGGAACAAGAAATGATTGCTGGAAAAGAGTAAATTTTGTGGGAAAAAAATAAATTTTAAGTATATAAAAATCTTGTACCAGTACTAAAAATTATAACAATTTTGCATAAAAAAGGTTGAATTATCAACTAAAAAAATAACTAACCATTAACAAATAAATGACTGATGGAAAAGTATAAATCTTCAGATAATTTTTTTTTATTTATAATAAACTTGTCCTCATTTTTCAACTAAATATTTCATATTTAAGCTCATAATGGTTAAAAAAAATTTAGTCTAAAACAACAAGGAATTTGATATGTGATCGCAATACTAACCTACATAAAGTACTAGGGAGCTTGCTCCAGTCCTTTCCTCTATTAACCTAATGTGACTCAGTCGGATTTGCTCCGACTAGTTTGCTCGCTCGCCTGTGTTATATGTGGAAAGGCTTTATGATTATAAAAATAATGTACATTATATTTTTTTATATGATTGAAGCAGTTGAGTTTTGGATTAAACATAAAACTAAAAATATAAGATAGCAGAAAACATTCTGTTGGTTATACAAATAATTTATATTTGATTTTTTGTTTTTCTTTTCTAAAGTAATAGAGAACAATTATACAACAACAATAAATATGTATAAAACAACAAAATTATAGTATTATAAACCTTAAAATGTGCTTCTGAAGGAACAATCACATTCTATGTTACACATAACTTGAAACACATATAAAAAAACTATGCGTCACCATGGGGTGAAAGGGGTAACCAACCCCAATAAAAACAACCTTTAACAACCCCAAATTCGTGATGCGAATTTCTAATGCCAACCCATTGATTGTTTTGATAAAATTATACAATGAATTTGAAACTAATTTCTTAATGAGATGGAATCTTTCAGATGTGAAAAGATGTTTGCAAAATTTCATACACAAAAGGTAAAAAGTAAAATAAATAATGATACTTTAAATAACAATGTATTTTTAATATACAACATTTTTAGTAAAACTTTTATAATGCCTTGAATATTTAAATAATAGTGTTGGAAATAAATAAAATGTTGGGTAGTTATACTGCGACAACCTATTTAAGGAGCGGTGCTCGCCGTGTCGACTCACTCTTTCAGCGGTCGTCATACTGTGCGGTAGCTTTGTCCGAACTGATGTTGGTTATTTAAAGAGTGATTAATTGTTAGGGTTTATTCTTAACAGTTTATATCTAAATTGGCCAGTTCTCTTTTTTAATAATTGTTTCTATTCCTAACAATAGTTTTATTATTATTTTATATTCTGTGTTTTAAATTATGTTATATTCAAAACAAAGTTTTATCTAATCAATAATTTATATCTATGATTAATGTCCATATTCTTATTACAATTATACAATTAAGTAGTCTTATATTGTTCTGTTTCATTACTTAAATTACGTATTTCATATTAAATTGCATATAAAACAATAAAAAATCTGTTACAAGAACATAAAACACCTGATATTCTTTAGTAGGGGAGAGTTCATAGGTTCTTAAAACTTAAATACTGCAAAAATGTATGGTTAAGGCTAAAAATATAAGTACAAAGAGCCAATATCGGCAAGTAGGTGTAGACACAATAATATTCTGAGTTTTATTTCCTAAAGTTTTTGTGCTAACAGGTTTTATATACCAAAAACTTATGTTAATGGGTGTTTGAACCCTAAAATTTCATCCACATTATAGACTATTTTATTAAAAAACCTTATGCTGTTCCTTACTGTTGATGAAAATTTATATTTAATAAATTGCCCTATTGTATTAATTTGAAAAATATATTTTCCATAACTTAAATTCTCAGATGAAATCCATGATGGGATGAATTTGGAGCTGTATTACCAATAAGATAAATATTTTATTTTAAAATTAAAAATTGTATAAATACCATATAAATGTAATTGCCTGAAATTATATTTTTTGTTTTAAACCTTAAAATAGTTCATAAGTACATAATAAATTTGTAAAAAGTAAAATGAAAAAGTATTATTTATTTTAATCTTTTTTACTGTTTATAGAGTATGATTTAAATTTTTGTCTATTTACATAAGGGGTACACAGACCGCAGCTAGCCGGCTGCATGCGGCTTCTGTTCAATATAGTTGGGGCCTGTCAGAATATTAAACAATAAAAGTAAAAAATAGATTTCGGAATCACTCGCTCTGTGAATGTGGTTTAGATGAAGGAAATCTGGACCATATTTTCTTTAATTATCCAAATCGGCGCGTGTTGCTATATGATATACTTCCCCAGAAGATGTCTCACCCGTATGCAATTCCCCCTCTCCTTCACTCCTTTTATTACCCTTATGTGTAAATATATTAATATGAATAATATGAAGCTCTACTTAAATTTTGCATTATACTTACTTGTTCTAGATATATATGTATTCATATATGGTATGTGTTTACTAACTTAGTTGTTTAGGAACTTACTAATCCCAATGATGTATTGTCCTTTGGTTCTATATTAGACGTAATTGGTGGTGGTTGAAATCAAATTCAAATTTTTTGTTGGTCTATTATCGTTGTTGTTGTTCTTAATGTAGGTACATGACACTGGCAGAATTGTGGAATTATCCACAGAGGCCATAGATTTAATAAAAAAAAGACACTGCATTGTTCAAGTTTGCACTCAGAACTAATCAAACTAAATTTATAATTTTATTAAATGTTTTTTACAAAGTGGTTAAGTTGTGTTAATTTATAGCGACTCCTCTGTAACTCCCAGCCTCTGGCTTAGTTACAAGTTAGTAAGTGGCTCTTAGTTACAAATAATCTGTATATCCCTGATCTACACACATGGTTTTAAAAACGGCCATAAAACATAAGTGTAAAAGAAGATTTAATGTAATCAAGTTCATTCACCAACTATATACTAGTTCAAATTAAAAATATGCATTAAACTATAGGAACTTTGAAGTTTTTATCTTTATCATTAAAGAGAGATGCCATATATCGATAACAAGCTATTGACACATGAAAATTGTAATAAAATAAGTGTTCTGCTATTTTCAAAACATAAAGTGAAATTTCAATTGCTCATATGAAAATTGACACATTTAATTATTATTTTTGTTTGGAGGGAAAGAAATAAAGGAAGAAGTTTATTTGTTAATAGACATTTCTCACGGCTTCGCTCGAATTAATGTACATTGGACTTATTCCTCCGCAGTCCGGTGAAGAGTGAATGCCCGTCAGGCCAACAGCGTAGTAAATGCAATAAATAATAGTTTAAAAAAACACGCTTTCATAAAAAATCCAACTAAAAAACAGAAAATAAAATTTAATAAATTTGGATTAAGAATAGTGTAAATTAGAAATAAATGTATATTTTTGTAAAAAGTGACAAAAAAATGATAAAAATACTGAAATCTGGAGGTGCTGATATTAACAGTGACGCATCGCATGTTAATATCAGCACCTCCAGATATCAGTATTTTTATCATTTTTTTGTTTATTTTTCATTTTTTAGTTAATTTTTTTTAACTTTTTTTTTCGGATTATTGCATTGTCGTCGACCTTTGACAGGTGTGCAAAGTTTGAATTAAATCTGATCGTTCAAAGTAGGACAAAATCGAGCTCAAAGGGGTCGGTTACATACATACATACAGGTGAAGCTAATAAAAGCGTGATAAAAAGAAAACCTATCCCTCTAGAATAGTACTGTTTTTTTTGGACGAAGTAACCCTTTTTTTCTTGTACCCCTGACAACCTGTATGCAAAATTTCATGATTATTAGTAAGCGGTAATAGAATGAAAAAACATATTCATATTAGCATATAAAGTATTAATTAGGATTTAATTTTTATTATATAAATATTAACTTACATTACTGCAATATGTTATGTACACTGCGATATTTCTTAAAAATTGATATACCGAATGCGTATTTTTGGTCTCGCATTAGTCGACCTATTGCCGATTTATAAGTACGCTACATTTACCGTTTATATTACAAAATTGAATTTATTTTGTAGTTTTATATAATCATAATAAACTTTTCTCAATTTTTTTAAACTATGAGCACACAAAATTATTGTTGTTTTCAATCTGTATATAATTTATTAATTTCTCATATCATGGATTATATCTATTCATTTTTATTTGTCTCCGATGTTCTATGAAGTATCAATGATTATATGTAATGGTATAACGAAGAAATGATTATTTTTTATAAGTAATTCACATGTGCATAAACATCTGCTATATTTTTAAATGTGGTGGTTATTGATACCATTTTTTTCCATGGTTACTGATTCTGTGTCTGCTTTTATTTTTGATTGCAACATATAGTTCCAATAAACTGTCTGTTTTAGATATTACTGCTAAAATCTTTATTTGGTATTAGTGGGCCCGGCAGACGTTGTCCACCCTGATTATAAAAAAAAGCCTTGACAAATTATATACCAAAATGTTTGTCATGAATCACTTTATCCACTGGTGAAAACCGCATAACGAACCGTTTAGTAGTTTTTGAGTTTATCGCGAACAGACAGACAGAGTAGGAGACTTTGTTTTATACTATGTAATGATATACATATAATAATACATGTGAGGAATCCAATGCGAACGCCTCCCTTTAGTTACTTAATATTTCATTTTTGGATTTTATAATTAAGTGAAATGAAATCGTATGCTTTTTTATCATAGGGGGTAAACGAACAGGTGGGTCACCTGATGGTAAGTGATCACCGCCGTCCATAGTAACAACAGCGGAGTCGCAAATGCGTTGCCAACCTATGTTTCTGGGATGAGGGGGAGGGCAGGTGGGCTTCCAGCGCTCTCACTAACCGAACGAAATACGACAATGCAAGCACTATCACTTTACGTCAGTTTTCTGTGAGACGGTTAAAGAGTATAATAAGTATTACGAGAGGGTGGTACTCCACCGGGCGAGCCGACCCATTCAGGCTGAAACCAGTAATAGCTTCAGCGTGGCTCTACCACCTACGCGCTTGAACTCTAGATGAATTTATAATTATAAATTTTAGTTAAAATGAAGTAATATTTATATCAAATATAACTGGACAACTGAGTATAACAATGTACTTTTGTTGTCTAACCCAATTTAACGGAGTTTTACATTTGAAAGCAGCACTTTAATTTTCATTTAATCCATTCAACAGTTTGCCGCTAAATGGAAATATCTCTTTGTTTAGAACCGTAATGCTAATGTGACATAAAATATACGTCCGATGCATGATAGATCGGTTAATATACATCGTTTTTTTGTATTCATATTTAATTTTATATATTAGTTTTGTTTTTATTTATCACTTGTTAACATTGATTTTATACTACAATTGATAAATCGAGTATAAGACTATTTATTTTACGTTATCTGTGTTTCTAGTTCCGTTTAGTGTCCGCCATGATTATGTTGTTTTGTTATAGGCAATAGGTATTGAGAAACTACATGACTTTATTTACATAAATCTGTCAATGAAATTACGATTGCAGTGCTCTTCTAAGTAAAAGAATAAATACGGTGCTTTTAGTATTCTCAAATTTTAATTGGCCTGTTAAGTATATCGCATAATAAGTTTGTAAAATGAACGATGCTGAAGGTGTGTATCGTGGTAATTTTTTCATCACTTGTAACTGAACTATGTGATTGACTTATTTTAATTTCCAGAGTATAATCAGCAGAAACCCTCAAAGACTGGGAAACAGCATAACGTATTACCAATTTGGGGTAACGAACAAACTATGAACTTGAATCCACTTATATTAGCCAATATACAGGGTTCTAGCTACTTCAAAGGTAGGTAAGCAAACATAACAACGCACAGGAGTTCGGATTTACTTTTTATATTATTCAAGTTATTTTTGTACATTTGATACTACTGATTTTATGGTACTATATAATTATACCATCCTTACTCTAAACTTATAAATTTTTTGCACATAATATATGTTGTGAAAATGCTATCTATCTGTGTACAGAGAAAACTTAACAAAAATGTTTTTCTTTTATATAACTATATTATTTTTTTCATGTTCAAATAATTTGACTTACAAGTATGTATAATCAAACCTGTTATAAAGTAAATTATATACAAATTGCAATAAAGAAAAAATTACAAGTTTGGTTCAGGTATCTAAGATGACAGAGATCATTGTTTAGGTCTTGGAATTAGGGACACAGAATAAATATTAATACTTTTTGATAACACTCACAGCAAATATCAAAGAACTCGTCTCAAAATAGAAAATGATATATTTAGTTTGTTATAATAATTAGGGGTTTATCATATTATTAAAAATACTAAAGGTAACTCTCTGATTTTAATTGCTTTTACCTAATGTGACATTGTAGGCTCTTTTCAAATGTAACATGAAGTTTAAATTAAAAAGTGTAAAAGATGTGGCTTTATTTTTACACTAGCTGTGCCAGTGACTTCCCGCGACACCCACATGAAACTTTATGTAAGAAACAATGATGAAAAGTCATCTGAATATATTAAGTTCATTTAATTTTCCCTGGTAATTAAGTTGCTTCATCATTATAATTACAATAACTTTTGATAGACCAAACTGATTTTAATGAAACAAAGACTAAATGTTACTCAAAGATATGTTATATGATATTCTTGAAGAGGTTTTATCATGAACACAGTTTAGCAGTGATGCGTATCCAAACAAACAGACATTTCTAAATAGGATTAACATGTATTTTATTACTTATTTGTAGACACCTACAACAATTTTTTTACAAAAATCTAAACCTGACAGACCTGTTAGATTTGCATTCTTATTATATAATCAATAGATTTAGATGTAATAGATATAGAATTAAAGACTATCTATGTCACAATGTTGGTTATTGTATCAATAAGTTCTTCGATGTTGATAAAATACACTAAATTCACAAATAATAATCTATATCTATAAATATTATAAATCAAAGTTACTTTTCATGTATACCTGTGTGTTACTTGAGTCTTCTGACTAACTGTCTCATAAAAATGATTCAGAAAATTTCTTCTAAAAGGTTTATTATATCTATAGTCTTAGATGTTACCACAGATTTAGATTTACATAAAAACCTGTTAATATGGACAGGCTTATGTTTTTTCTTGACTTATTGTAAATATTAAAGTGAAAAAATGAATACAAAATCATTTAGACATGACCTTGTACCCATGTGGAGGTGAGCCGTTAATTTATAATAAACATTATCACACTATATAGTATTATAAATCAGTATTTATAACTAACATGTGAATATTATTTAAAAGTTATAATACCAATAATTCATAGAGTTTCAAAACTGAAATATTTTTAATTGTTCCCAGTTCACCTGTTCAAGCTGAAGACTTACCATGAGGTGGTGGATGAGATTTATTACCAGGTGAAGCACCTCGAACCCTGGGAGAGAGGAAGCCGGAAGACTTCCGGCCAGACGGGCATGTGTGGCGGCGTGAGTATGTTCAACCATATTATAACCATTCCTCCCTTTTTTTTTTTTTTTTTTCTTCTTTTTTTAAATAAATAAAAAAAAAAAACAATTAAAAAAAAAAAAAATATTTAAAAAAAACCCCAATTAATTCCTCAAAAATAAATTTTTTATTTAATTTTACCTTAAAAAACTTATAAAAAAAAAATGTTGGGAAAAAAAATTTTAAAAAAAAAAAAACAATGCTTCCTTATATTTTTTTGTGTAAATGTTCTCTCTCGTCTCAACTATTTTCTGTTTAGTATCTTTGCAAGCTTATATTAAAACCTATTCCATACCTGTGTGTAACGTCATGTAGTTTTGTCTGCAGTCTCAATAGATGTGAGTTTGGGAAGTCATTATCGCTAATGAATTGTCAGGCTGTATTGTAATAGGTGCTATGTGATAGCTGTGTTTACACACATCAGAGGAGCAGATGTTAATTTTAAATCTTTGGAATGACACAGGTGTGGAAGTTTTTAACATGTTTCGTGCCATGTGTACGTGTACCACCAGTAGTATACTTAAAGCTTAATCTTCAGGCCATGTGGCATGGAATTTGCTACAATATAATCTACATCTTTAGACAAGTTATGGTGTTCATTTTATTGCAATAAATAATCCAAGCATTGTCACACAGGTGTGGGAGAAGCATAAGACTTAAGACTAATAAAGTCATGTGGGACATTTGTAGTGTGAAATATGACTTAAATATAAACTCCTTGACTCATACTTATTTAGGTTTTACTTATTTGTGTTTAATTTGCATCAGTAAATAATTTATCCTGCATGAATGACACAAATATAATATAATTAATTAAAAATACGATTTTTTAATCATATTTTGGCAGTGTCTGGTTTAATTCGATACAGTGGTAATCATTTTAATGTTCTCTGCTTGTGTTTTAACTAAGTGCCATTTACTCAATCTCTGCTTGTATTCAATGATTTATGATTATTACATTTACAGGTACGTGGAGTCGGTGCTGGCGGCATCGTCTCGACCGCCTTCTGCCTTCTCTACAAACTGTATACACTGCGGTTAACTAGAAAACAAGTGAACGGGCTGTTACAGCACTCGGATTCCCCTTACATACGAGCTCTCGGTAGGTATGAGCCTTAATATATTTCCTTTACCAGTAACCATAGTAAATCTGCTATAAAATAAGACTACCATGTTAATATACCTCTAATAAAATGGGGTAACTTGTAGCTATTTATTTATGTTGGACAAATAGACTCACCATCATACAATTACACTCCAGAAGCTCTTATACAGCAGGGTCTCAGTAATCCAGCACTTTGGAAACCAGGGGATGTCAGATTATTGGAATGTTCAGATTATGGGATTGTATAGAAATTTTGGAGGTTATACTGATACCGATGCGCAAGCACCGAACGAAAATAGGGAGCGGTGAAGGAAGCATGAGCGTGAAGTGCCAGATTAGTGGACGTATCTGACTACTGAAGTGAAGGATTACTGAGACTACTGTAATGCAATGGTGGCTGTCTGCTTGGAGGTTTCTTCTTCTTCCTTACAAAAAGTATGGTAGAAGTTTCTGGACTACTAACATCATTTTCAAGATATTTGAGAAATTTCGAGAGCTGGTAATATTTGAACCTTATTGTTTCTGGTTCTTATAGTCGATGATTCATCCAATGTTTATTTGTAACAACGAGTTTGCATGCAGCCTGTAATAGTTCCTGTGCTTTGTTGGTATTTTCCAAATATGTTCGCACATATTCTCACTTCAAATTAGCTTTAGGGCTTACTTTTTATCTTTAATTATCATTTTGCAAAGACAGTGTATACTTCTTATAACATTGTTAGTTATAACGTTTAGTTTATTATATTTGGTTTACCATAAAAACCATGCGTTAATATATTTTTATATCACGACAGTCATTCTCTATTTGAAAGAATACTTCGGTTTTACGATCTAAATCTCTGCAACTCGAACATTCATCTACAAAATCCTTTCTAAATAAAAATTCTTTATAATTTGAAACCTCCAATAATTTGTAGTTTTTCTCGCCCTCTTCTGTTTAAAATAAATGAAGAAATGTATTTACTTTGGATTTTTATATATTTTTACACCTGTGAGTAATCGAAATGGCGTTTTTCTTTCTTACTGACAAAGATACAATTGAAACAAACTCACTTTAATACAGGCGTATTGGCCTTTTGTTCTACGTTAGACATAAATGGTGGTGTTGAAATCAACTACAAATCTTTTGTTGTTGTATTATCGTCGCATTGGAGTTGATCTTAATGTACATGACACTGACAGAATTGTGGAATTTTCCACAGAGGCCAAAACACAATTAAAAAAAAAAACATTTGGTGGTATTTACATCTTATATTCAAGTTACTTAATAACACTAAATGAAAAGCTGTCACAATTGAAATTAGACATTGAAAACTTGTAAGTAACTGAATACTTGAGGTGCGTTATTCTTACAATATTATTTCTAGCTTACAATTATCCGAAGGATAGGGTTCTAGTGCGTGCGTTTCTCCCAGGCATGATGATCCTCAACTATTTTATTTATTACAACGATTTTGTTCAGAATCTCTGGGTATTCTAGAATGGTCTGGACCAGTGGCCGGCAAACCTCAGCTTGCGAGCCTCATGCCACTCTTTCACTCCTTCACTGTAACTTTTTCAAAAATGTTTAGTGCAGATACATAATATTATTTATGAACTTGTCGGAGACAAGTTGGTTTTAAAACAAGCCTACAGAAAAGAGGTAATTTTAAAAAGCAACAATTGCACAGTTTGTCATAGGCAAAAAAAAACATGTTTAGCAAAAGCAATCTCGAGATTGTACTTTTAATCCTAATTATTTTCATAAAAATATCACTAGCAAAAAAATGCTTAAGTTTAAAAAAAGACTCCTTGAATAAAGTTTATGGTTTGTGTTTATTTATCCAAGTGCTCCTCCAGTGGTCGAATTTCGACCGTAGAGAAAAAGAACCTTTCCATTTTTTTTTTAATTGATATTGCTAAAACTCGTCAATAGCTACAAATCAAAAAAGGATTAAGAAAATTGGCTGAGGAAACAGAGGAGAGACATGTTCTTGACAGTTTTTCCGCACTGCCTATTTATATTAGATTTGGCTCTTTTATATGAGTTTGCTGACAATTGGTCTACACACATATCTTCAACATATGGAAGTGGTATGATTTCTTTACAGATCTTACAATATCAACCATGGAAGTGTAAAAGAATTTCAAATAAATAAATCAATCAAATGAAATTGTGTATATATTGTGTGTTAAGGGTTTATGTATGTGCGTTACACCCAACCACCGGCGGACTTGTTCGACTGGTACGTAGACTACCTGGACGATGAGGAGGAGGTGGAACCACGCGCTGGGGGCGGAGCACCGACCACCATCGGCGCCCTAGTTCGACAGATGCTCATCAAACTCGACTGGTTCAGCACGCTGTTCCCTCGAATACCCGTCCCAATACAAAAGCAAATTGAACAGAGGTATGTCCTATTTTTTTTTATTTTACACTCCTCCTTTGTCCCGGACTTACTTAGGGAGCGTCGATAGAATTACGTCAGGGATTTAGAAGGGAGTGGGTCAAGCCGAATCTCATTTAATCTCTCATGGGAGAGGGTTTCGGCAAATATAACGTTTTTATTTTCGAGCTAAGATAGTGTAAAATATAGTTATAGTGTGAGATTATCAGATTAATTTAAAGTAAAAAAAATTGTAGACTAAATTAAAAAAAAAACTATATTCCGAAATCTGACACAATTCTGCTATATATTAAAATCCATGAATAGATGTAAAGTTATCTGGTATCGATATTTCGAGATGTAATATGATAATAATTATAACAAAATGCAAAAATAGTAAATATAATAATAAAAACAACAATAATAAAGCAAGTTGTGTTTCATTAATAAATATAACGCATTTATATTCAAAATACAAATTTTAAGAGATCTCGTTTGAGATTAGGGCAGGGGTGAGAGGCTCCCCACGTAAAAAAAAGAGGGGAGAGGGGTTGAGATAAATCTCACGACCTCTCAGCAGATTGGTGGCGGGGCGCAAAAAATCCTCACGTAACTAATGTACGACCCCATATGAGCTGTCATTCCTTAAATCCTACGATTCTAATTTAACTGTATTTATCATCATTGCTTAGCCCTTTAAAAGCGTAATGATATGAAGCCTAGATTCTCGAAAGCTCACAATAAAAGTCTGGTTGTAATTTGTTCATTCCAATCAGAGGTTTATCCACACAAACAGAAGGCTACAATTTTAATTATATGTGTAGATTGTAACTCGTTAAGATTTCAATACAATATAATGTGTAGAGAGATAATTTTCAAAGGAAAAAACAAGATTAAACTTTAAAGTAGCTTAATAGTATGCTTTGCTAATAAATGAGAGAGAATTGTGGTATGTAAAAGACTCTCACTACGAACATTGCAAGCGGGACAATAAATAATATAGCTAGGTAAGTGTTAATATAATATGTAATAAGCAATTGTTATATAAATAAAATATTCAGTCTCTTTCATAATAGTAACAGTTGGCATTCCATCTTTCATTAACATATTTGTAAAACTTCTGTCAGCTGATTACCTTGCGTAGATTTAATATGTGAATTGTTATAATGTCTTTAAATTGAAAATCATTTCACTTCATTTTTTACTCAAGTATTATTTCTCACTTCTTGCAAATAACCCTATAAAATAGATTTTCAAGAGTACCAAGTGTATATGGAGACAGACATCTGGTGATGGTCACCACACGGTGATAGACAGAATGAGAGAAATTTGTACTACTAATTTATATGTCTAAACGTTATGTAGGTTAGCTGAACATACCAGGCAGACAGCTGTAGAGAAGCCGGCTCAGAACTTCCGCAGTGGGAGCAGTTCATATAACCCTAGCCGCAAGGATTCTGAACGGGGTGAACACGACGACCGAGATCGGAGAGACTACGGTGATGGCGACAGGTCAGTCTTTATGTATTCTGGATGAAACAATAATAGTAACCTTATCCAATTTTTCAATGGTTGTGAGATAAATTAATTTTCATTACTATTCCTATATACCAGTAGTCGGCAAAGTCATCATCCAAAAAAGAGCCAAATATAAACAATACAAAATTGAAATATGTTCAAAGAGCCTTTATAAGTAAAAGTTTGTCCTAAAGGTTTGGTAAAACAACGAACGGGGCGGGTCGTGAGGAGTTGTAATGTACTAGTTAATATAGGATATTGTCATACAAAGCCGTCGCCGCTGCGTCCGACGGAAATACAACAGGAGTGCGACGGGACGGGGTGCGAGCGCGACGCTAGTTTGTGTTTAATGAACGTTCAGTAGAGTAGTCAAACAAACGGCGCGACGGGAGCACGTCACGTCCGACGGGACTCTACTGTTGTATTTATTTACAAAAATGGATGTGCCGAAATTTGAAAAGCTAATTGAAATCGTTTGAGGTGACATTTTTTTGTATGACTTGAGCCATCAACAATACAAAAATGCTAGCCTAATATCGACGATTTGTATAGTAGGTATAAAATCTATATTCATGGCATTATTTTTTATTTTCATGCACCCATATCCATATACGTTGTTTCTTTGCTAACGCTAACAAAAGTACCACAGCTTGGACGTCTGTATCGCTCGACATTTTGTTTCAAAGTGCTCTAGGAATACGCCGATTCGAGCGCGTCAGCCGGCGCGACGTTAGCGGGATCATCGCGCCCGCAGTGTGACATGCACGTCTCGATGCACGCCCCATCCGCTGTTTGACCAAACCTTTAGTAGAAATTTAGCAAAATGTTGTTTAGTTGACACTTTTTGTTATTACATTAATTATGTGTGACAGGTACATGAAGGAGAGATCGAAACGAGACGACAGAGACAGAGATAGGGAGAGGGAACGAGAAAGAAGTTCACGAGACAAGGACAGAGAGAGGAGGGATAGGGAGAGGGAAAGAGACCGCCGGGATAGGTACCGCGAACGGTCACGTTCGCGCGACCGCCCCAGGCAACGGTCACGTTCCAGGGACAGACGCTATCGATAACGCATTACTATACGAGAGTTATAATGTTTATTAATTATGTCCACGAATATAATAATTAATGTTTAAATTATTGTTTTATTAAGCACTTTAAATTCTGAGTAATATAAATGCGTATTGAGATTGCTTATTACCCTTTTATGCATTAACTAGTCAATACTTGTGAAGCCGGGCGTAAAAGCTACTTCAACAAGCACTAAATCTTGCGCATCGATTTTAGGTATCGAGCATACTACTACACAAGTACAGCTCCATGCACTCAACAATGACTGGCAAGTGGATAAATTGAAAACTGGAGTGGAAAATTAACAATATTTTCCTATTATTAGGACTTTAATTTTTATCTTTGGTCTCATAGTGCCGGATTGAAGTAACATTTCTTAACGTTCTGATGAGGAGCAGTATTATAGTTAAATAATAACTAAAACCATTCTGTTGCCACTCCGATGTATACTCTCATAGCTTCGGGTCAAAGTTTGATTTTTCTACCTTTTAATGAGGGGCAACATTGTGGTAACTGGGTCTTAATATAAATAATAGCTAATAATCATTGCATTTTCGTTCAGATGGTTAAGTATCATAGCGCAGTGTCAAGGGTTCAGTTATAAATGTTTGATGAGGAGCAATGTTATGGTAAGCGGTTTCTAGTATAGTAATGGGTAGAAAGGTCGATTATGCTTTCAAATATTTAGTGTAATAGTACCGCATCAAGATCATTTCTCCACTTTTAGATGAAGAACAGTACTGTGATACCTAGATCTTAGTATAGATTAGCTTGGATATCTAGTTAGCGATCAGATGCTTAGCCTCGTAGTGTCGTGTAGTTTCATTTTTCAGCATTCTTATGCAGAGAACTATCATTATAACTGAATCTCTACTATAGATAATACCTAGAAACAACTAAGTATATTTTCAGTTACATATATATCCTTCTAGCTCATAGTATCTATCATTACATAGTATAAAACAAAGTCCTCTACCGCGTTCGGGTAAACTCAAAAACTACTGAACGGATCTTTATGCGGTTTTCACCAGTGGATAGAGTGATTCACGAGGAACGTTTTGGTATATAATTTGTCCCGGATTTTTTTATAATCAGGGCGGGACGTCTGCCGGGCCCGCTAGTATATATATATATATATATATATAATAAGAATGTAAATCTAAGGTGTCTGTACTTTTTAGTTTATCGTGAAAAAAATTGTTGCAGGTGTCTAGGAATAAGTAATAGAATACATTTCAATTATTTTTAGAAATGTCTGTCTGTCTGTTTGTATGAATACGCATCACTGCTAATGTACTGGGTTCACAATAAACCGAAAAAGAAAATTGTAAAGCATATCCTCGGGAGTAACTTAGTGTTTGTTTCATTAAAATCGGGCCACTTTATCAAAAGTTATTGCAGTTTTAATGACGACGCGGCGTAAGTACGAGAGAAAAGTAGACAAGTAAATGGACGTAATAAATTCAAATGTCTTTATGAATCACTGTTTTTACATAAGCTTTCACGCACTCGAAGTCGCGGGCACAGCTAGTTACTAATAAAATGAGTGTAAACACGACATATGTATTTCTATCCTTCAAGGGGTTCCGTAATAGTTTCTGAAGTCGAATCATTAGTTCAATTTGTTTAATCCTGTGGCATGCTTTCGTTTTAATATTACTAGGAAAATAAGTAAGTATAAACACAACATATCTATCTCTACCCGTGAAAAAGTTCCATATCGATGACGATGGTACACTTGTGCAACAATCCGTAATAGTTCGAACGCATTTGTTATGCGCGTTGATCGCATGGTGCTGTCAAATAATTTCAACAATGGCTCTTATATATAGATATGTAGTTGGATGATATTTATATAAATTTATTACTATTAGAACTAGAATATGGAAAGAATTATTTATAAATTGACATCAATTGATCTACTAGACTAGGTTGGTTTTGCAATAATTAGTTTGATGTGCGAAGTAATAATAAAAAAAATCACAGATCCTTGACCTTTTACCTCTGTTCCTACCGTTGCTAACAGAATATTTCATGAGTTCAGGATGTCTTTAAAAAAATGTTGATCGTTAGCTTGTACGAAAACGTGATCTTTTGGTTTGTTCGACCATGGATCAATTAAGAAGCTACCTAAGAGTTTATTTCAGATAAGTTTTGATTATCTTATAAAGCAGTCACAATTAATGATTGTGGTTATAATAAAAATAAACGTACGGTTACAAAAGTCACGTTTCACATAAGACTGTTTCGAATGGATGTTTCAATTTCGTGACTTTCACTACGATTATAATCATATCGCAGAATATACAATCACAAAGTTTACATTCACCAAGTTCGTATATATGTTCTAGTTCTACACACGACTAATAATAAATTGTGTGAAAGTGGAAATAATTTATTCATTTTGTTAGGTTTTAAAACCGTTAAAAATAGTTTTTATTACTATTATGCTCCTCTAAAAATTGTAGTTAGGAATAAATATTAGGTCTTCAAACATATTGAAAAAGTATTCACTCAAAATAATTTAATATATGAGGAACAAGCCTTTAAGACTAAGAGAACTCAATAGTAGGCACTGATATAAGATAAATGTAAATATTTTTAATGAATTATTTATTCACTGTAAATCAAATGATACTGTTAGACATGTATACATAATCTTGTCATATTGATACAGGCTTAATGCAAACAATAAATAAAATACAATGGAATTTTAATTATGAGAAAGCAGTTGTTCAAATATGCCCAAGTTATGCTGCAGCGCCCTTCACAGTCTCCTGTTGTTCAAACTTTGGATACTTTTGTTCTATGTCTGCCCAAGAGATTTTACTGTTAGAGAGATCTCTTACAACAATCGGAACATCGTCTAACGGTAATCGCACTTGACCCATGCTATCTCTCTCTCTCAAAGTTACTGTATGTGGAATTTTAGTTGTATCAAAGTCCACAGTAATTGCATATGGTACTCCCAACTCATCCGTTCTCGCATATCTACGTCCAATAGAGCCTGAAGAATCATCAACTTTATGTGATACATCCACATCAGTTAACTTCTCAGAAAGGTCCCGTACGAAAGGCTGGAACTCTGCATTACCACTCAAAGGCAAGACGGCACATTTCATTGGAGCTACTGTAGCTGGTAAAGAGAAGTAAGTTCTCTGCTCATCACCTTCCCTCATCTTGAAGTTGTGTTCTAGTATACAGTATAAAATCCTGCCAATGCCAAATGATGGCTCAATGACACTCGGTATTATTTCCTCAACATAGACAACTTTTTGACTTTTCTTTACTGTTACTAGGGCGGGTGTCAGTGTGAATTCATCATTCGGAGTTTTTAGGATATAGCTACCTTCAGTGTCTAATTTCTCTTGCATGTGTTCCAAAGCTACAGAATCCATTGCTGCTATAGCATCATTAATAAGCTTGGCATCCTTTTTGAACTCTTTTCCTATAGTTGCTTTGTTTGGTATACCTTCAACAACTTCAATTTGTTTTGGAGCAGGAAGTTTCTTTTCTGCTGCAAGACGAATACCGGTTGCCTTGGTATGTTGAGTCAGGTCGTAAGCTGACCGATCAGCACAACCAACACATTCTACCCATCCATAACTTGACAAGCATTCAGCATCCCAGCAATCGCAAGCGTAATGGGCCATTTCATTGCCCATGTGTTGTCTGAATCTTAATTTTTTAGAGTCAATACCAACAGCTAACATGTACAGATGGATCCTTGCCATGAAATAACCCAAAGTTTCATTGTTAACAATGCCTTTAGAGACTGCTTCTCCTATAGTCATAATTTCTGCAGCCATTCCTTGTTCCTGATTATTAGCAGAGTATAGCAACATTTTAGTGTCTTTTACAGTGTTAAATTTAGGGTGATCTTTTGTATCACAGAAGTGTTCTATTTCACACATAGTGAACTCTCTGACCCTGAGTAGTCCAGAACGTGGTGAGATTTCATTCCTGAAGGAATTGCCTATTTGGGCTGCAGCAAATGGTAAGCGACCTTGGTTAAATTCAAGGAGACGTTTGAAGTTAACAAAAATGCCTTGTGCTGTTTCTGGCCTTAGGAAACCTTTTACAAGACCTGATGGACCAATCTGAGTATTGAACATGAGGTTAAATTCAATTGGAGGAGTGAGATCATTCCCACTTATCGGAGATTTCATCTCAAACCTCTTCATGAGTGCAGACATCTCATCTGCATTCATGCCATCAAGTTTAACTAATATATCCTCAATCTCTAATTTTAATTCATTTTTAGTATTTTTATCTACTTTAATTTTCTCAAGATGAGCTTTAATTAAATGATCCAGGCGGAAGCATTCACCACTCTTGACATCCTTCGTCATCAAGTCTGCAAACCTTTCCACGTGCCCAGACGCTTTGAGAACTGGCTCAGGTGTCAGTATGGAACAATCAACTTCCAGCATCTGTTCCTGGAGGATGAAGTACTTTCTCCATAACTGGATCATGTTGCTCTTGAGAGCGCACCCCATTGGTCCGAAGTCAAACTGACCAGTAATACCACCATATATCGCAAATGATTGGTCATAAAAGAATCTTCTCTTGACCAGGTCTTCCATCTTGGCACGATCGAACAGTTCTTCGGAAGGTGCGAGGCTTAATTCTTTGTCTTCTAGAATTTTTTTCCGAGCTTTCAATTCTGCTACAGCCTTCTTGATGTCTATTTCAGGAGCCTTTTCTTCTTTCAATTTTCTGACGAGATCGCCTTGTTCCTTTACACAAGCACGCAATGGCGCGAGAATTTCTTCAATTTTAGGATCAGCCATTATGATTTCACGTAAAGGATTAGGTATTTTGATTTTCCTATGAATCTTATTACTGCCCCACTGTTGACTGAACAATAGATTGAACTGCTTGCTGATGACTGGTATATGTTTACTAAACACACTACACTTATAAACTAAGGTGAGAACGTGTCTCATTTATTTTATTTTTTATAGATAATGCATTTATCTGATCACATCTGTTAGCCGGTAATGGGGATTTTGATAGCGTGGTAGCTGATGAAATCCGCAAGGAAAAGAACAACTGTCAAGTTCATATTTGACAGTAACAACACGACAAAATATTTTGTTCCATGTCTTAACCGAGACAGGTAGTATCTTTAGCATAGAAAATATATCTTCCAGTTATATAAGTAAAATGTAAATAATCCTAAGAGAAATACATATTTATTTACTAGATAATGAAGTAAAATATTGTATGTGTTACTATACCGACGATTAAATGTAAATTACGTGTATATCACTTTTCATCTCAAAAAAGATCAGTTTTAATGATGATGGATTGAGTAGCAATTGTTTTTTGGAACAAATTATTTATTTTTCTTATAAATTACATTTTTTTGCAACTTATTTTTATCGTTTGAAAATTAAATTTCAATTATTTAGCGAAATTAAGTTTTTCTAGTTAATTTATTAGTAAAACTGAATAAAAATGTAATTCTGGATAAGCTCAACTTATTATACGTTTTTGATATATAGTAATTTTCAGGATTTAACTAGTAATATAAACTTCGATCAACAATAGCAACTATTGAACGAAGAATATAAACTAGTTTTATATGAATAGCTTTACTTATACTCTATTTAATCGTATATAACACTATATATAAATGATATATACATACATTACTTTAGTTATATAATTATTGTTATGTTTGTCAGTTTGTTTAGTTTTATATAACGAAATGACAACAATTAAAATATGTATCTAGTAATTCTGTTTTATATATAACTAATTTTTTATATAAAAATGATGGTAACACTATTTCAACTGTCTCTTTCTTGCACTAAATCACTGCATAAAGATTACAAGACGAAGCGTGATAGGAATAGTTTTAATTATTTGTTTTCTTTTCAAATATTTCCGATGTGACAGCACAAAGAAGGCGGCCATTTTATTGCTCGCTGGGGAACGGGATTGAAAATATCACTATTGTCCTGTATTAGTTTAGATTCTAAACACTACTTCTAAATCTACGTACAAACGTGTATACGTATTTAGTGCAAGTTACAAGAGTTTATATGTATTGAAGGCAAGAAATGGACGATCCAAATAGGATGATGGCGCACAGCGGTGGGATGTTGGGACCGCAAGGCTATGGCTTGCCCGGAGGCGATGGTACACCGACTTCGGGTGAGGGAGAAGCCCGCAAGCAGGACATAGGCGAGATCCTCCAACAGATCATGAACATTACGGACCAGAGTCTCGATGAAGCGCAGGCTAGAAAACATACTCTCAATTGCCACAGAATGAAGCCTGCATTGTTTTCGGTGTTATGTGAAATTAAAGAGAAAACTGGTATTTATTATTCAATTATTTTTATTTACAGCATTATTCACTCCATAAATCAACAGTTTAATACATATCTTTGTTGTATGTATTTTATTTTCTTTTATAATAATTTTAATAACAGATTTGAATTCTATAGTTTTCGCACTTAAAAATAACTAATTTTTTACTGTCTTCCTTTTACTGTCTATAACGAATGATAATTTATGATCTTATGAGGTAAAGTTTGTTATGTATATTATAAGAATTAATCTCCATAATTACTTACCAAATTATACAAATTCTCTTAGTAATAGGAAACTATTTAATTCTAAAGTGCTTTTTAGTTGTTATTTTTTACAGTCACGCAGTTTGCTATTAATATGTAAAAACAAATAGTCAAAGGAAGTTAGTTGACTAATATAAATTATGGGTATTATACTGCAACAGGATACAAAAATATACTGGTCATGTAATTTAGATAATTTGGAGAGAAATAAAGTACCATATTTGCTTTAAATTCTTGTAATATGTTGATCTTTAATATTTTCTGATTTCACTGTTATTTATCCCTAGTAAAATCATGGTCTTGTTCAATATAACTTCATTTTCATTGAAAAAAAAACAGGTACAATTAGGGAATAGTTATGACACAAATTAATTTAAAAATAATGATGTAAACAACGTAGTATATGTTTATAAATTTAGTGTAACCAGATATTTCATTAAATAATTTATGTTTTAACTAGGGACTCAAACCTTCCACATAAATCAGGTTATAGTAGTAAAAACCACAAGAAAATCCATTTAGTAGTTTTTGAGTATATTGTGGACAGACAGATGTGGCAGAGGACTTTTTATAATATGATACTGTAATAATCATTGATATTTCGGTGAAGAGAAAGCTCATCATGAAACTACATCATGGTGATAGGGTTTTTTCGACTGCCCTGATGGTTGATAACACAACACCTCTATAGGTGTATTCCTGTAACTACATTCCAGAGTCAGACCTCTAGATTTAGAGTCAACTTTGTTATTTAAAATAGCTAAACTTATTTTTAAATGCTAAAATCTATAATGTACGGAAAATAAAAAAATTGATAACAGATTCCAGTAGAAATACAATACAACATGAAAAAATGATGAATCTGATGTAAACCACAATGTGATAGAGGTAAACCATGATTGATGACAAGCATTTTGTCTCTTTCTCTCATCTGCTTAGTTACATTATTTTTATCTTAAAATATTTAAATACTTACTAGGTGACTAGTGGTAAACTCTGCTGATAGATAGAAATATTTCTGTGCATGCAAGTAAAGAAATGTTACGAAACAACTGAGTTCAATGGAATAAAGCTAATAAGTTGGTGTTCTATGTAATTAAGCTTTGAGTCTTGTTATTTATTATGTGGTAAATAAATAAATATACATCACCTATGCAATTCATATAATACAACCTGAGTGGTTTGAAATTAAAGGACTCGGCATGGTATCATAAAGAAAGAGAGATGGAAAAATTATTGAAAATACATAAAGGCTCTTTACTTCATTATATATATTACAATTACTTCTTGTTGAGAAATAATAAAGTTGCTTCATATCATTCCAGTATGATAAATTAAATAAATTCTCTTTAAGTTCTATCACTCCGTAATACGCAAGAGGAAGAACCTCCAGATCCCCAGCTGATGAGATTAGACAACATGCTAATAGCTGAAGGTGTTGCCGGTCCTGAGAAGGGCGGTGGTGCTGGGGCTGCGGCCTCTGCTTCTGCAGCTGCTGGCGAGTGGGGTATTATATCATATTATTATTTATATATTTTTATAAATCCTATTGCACTTTTAGCTTGTACCTTTATTACTGACATGTAATTAAAATGCTTTTTTGTTTTAAAAGGAATTTATGTGTACATTACACTTCTATTGGCTTCAAGTCTAGAATAAAACTGTCCTCTGTCACCCTATGGCTTCCTTAGACCTATAATAATAAAACTGAGAGTGGGGGGTTGAAGTTTGAGGTAGTTTTATTTGTGACATTGATAAAGCATGGAAAGGTGTAGATTTGAAATGTGCTATTTTTAAAACCCAGTTGTTTTTGCTTTCCATAGTCAATGGGATAGGTGTCATTGTGAACATTTTTGCCAGGCATCCATGACTTATTGTACTTTTCTGTTTGTTATAACAAGTTTGTAGGGGGTATTTGAAAATTTGTCCAGATATGTCTTCCCTGTTTTTATACAGGTTGTTACATTTAGATTTTGACAATAGACATTGGTATTTAGATTTTTAAATATTTTCTGTTATTTAAGCTATGAATTATATTTATTAAGCAAACTTTAAAACAATCAGATAACGCTATTGAGCACTCGGACTACCGTGCGAAGCTCGCTCAAATCCGTCAGATCTATCACCAGGAGTTGGACAAGTATGAGAACGCATGCAACGAGTTTACGACTCACGTCATGAACCTACTCCGTGAGCAAAGTCGTACGAGACCCATTACACCAAAAGTAAGTATTTCAAAACAATAAATAGTATACATCATAAGATACTTATTTTCTGATATTTTTTAGCTTATAATATATTTATGTATTATATATTATACATATGTATATAATAATGTAATTTGCTCCCTAAGGATTTAAATATAAATAATAAAGTGATTATATTGTTGGTGAAAAGGTTAATTAACTAACATGTAAACTGTAAAGGCTTAATGGCTCCTTATTCAATTAGCCTTTCCATCCTCAATGGTATATTTATTGTTAGCACTTTTCACTTAAGATGATGTCTCAAAGAAGTCTTGTTAAAACTGTTCTAAAGTTTAAACACAAGAGTTCTTATTACAATAACAAAATGAACACGCCTTTAACACAACTTTTGCTAAGCAGTGCCTAAAATTTTAAACCTATTTGAACACATATTCGAAATACTTTATTACAAAAGCGTGTCTAAGTGGTTTCTAGCTAAATATCTGGTGTAAGTTTTTTATGCTTGCAACTCTGAATAGCATTGATTCAATTCAATCTCATCATTCAAAAACGTTCCATTACATACAGATATTTTGCGAATAATTTCAATTCATGAATAATATTTTGGTTCAGATTTTCATTAGAAAATTTACTTATACTAAGTTAAATTTGTTATCATTATTGTGACATTTTAGTTAAAAGAAAATGGTGTAATTGTTAAAATAAGCAATTTATAAGATTAATATTTTATCTCATAGTGCATGAGGTAGAATAACAGTATAATGTCAGATTAATAAATTGTTAAATACATTAACAAATGGCAATAGTGTCATATAGTAGTAGTTATGATTTACTTGTGAATCTCTAAAATTGTGTAATTTATTTATTTCTTCCAAATTAAGTATACCCAAGAAATTCATAATTTATGACGAAATGTCTTTCGCCTGCAAATAGAAATACAATAAATCACAACAATACAATAAGAACTGTCAACTTGACAAGTGTTAGAGGATATATACCTATAATTGATGTTCCCTATAAAGATGGGTAAGATACTATTTTGTAATCAAACTTTTTTAAAGCATGTATTCAATACGTATGTAATTTGTTTTTTATAATACGGAAGAAGTTTAGGGTACTCTCTATGTTCTAAAGAGTTTTTATGAGTGTGTTAATAGCTGTGTCTCTGCAACAAGCATTGAATTTTTCACATTATTGATATTAATATGTGTTTAAATTATTACCTCTGTTAGCTAGTAATGATTGTCAAGTTGGACTATAGAGATTTAGCGATATGATGCTATTTATTTTATTAACAGGAAATTGAGCGTATGGTTCAAATAATACACAAGAAGTTCAGTTCTATCCAGATGCAGCTAAAACAGTCGACCTGTGAAGCCGTTATGATATTACGATCACGGTATGTATTTACGGAGAAATTATTTTTAATACCTTCTTCATTTTCAAAAATTCATTTTCGTGCTCAAGTAGTTATTTATCTCTTTATAAATATCTGTGTAAAACTTTTTACTTCTAGAAGATTAAATTTCTATGAAAGCATTTTTGTGCTCAATTTTTTTTATAAATCTCTGTGTAAAAGCTTTTACTATATAAATTGTGACTGTGTGTTGTCTGTCATAATGTTAAAGTTTTAATGTTTATTAAGTAGATCTGTCCATAGATAATCAAAAAGAATCTATGGCATCAATTTGTTTCTTTTTTTCAGTTTTCTGGACGCACGTCGAAAGCGCCGGAACTTTAGCAAGCAAGCGTCCGAGATATTAAACGAGTACTTCTACTCTCACCTTTCGAACCCATACCCCAGTGAGGAGGCGAAAGAAGAGTTGGCGAGGAAGTGCGGCATTACCGTATCTCAGGTATGTTTATTTAAATACATCATTTTTATTAGTCATGACATATGTATTATAACTGACTGCCTTGTACTTCATAATAGCCACAGTGAATATAAAAACAATGGTGACTACTGATTAATACATTATAGTATTCAACATTTGGTTTGGCATATCGGAGAAAAGAGAGAGAAGTGTAGCTAAGATCGCTTGTTTCACTTTTGTAAAGCATTCACTCTTCCTATAGCGCAATGACTGTGATAGACAAAGATAACACTATACTAAAGTAAACTTTGCTATCTCGGTCTTCTCTTTGACATGCCAAATCAAAACTTGGGTACTGTGTTACATAAATCTAATAACCCACAAGTTCAGGACAGTGTGGAGCTTCTTTACAGACGTGCACATCTTGCGCCATATTTTATTTCACGACTATCTTAACGAAATACTTGTATTATAATCCCTAGGTGTCCAATTGGTTCGGGAACAAGCGCATTCGTTATAAGAAGAATATCGGCAAGGCGCAGGAGGAGGCCAACCTGTACGCCGCTAAGAAGGCTGCCGGTGAGTATATCGTTCAGGTGGACGCTCCTAAAATTAGCAACTTATTTTATCCATTTTTTTTTTCCTGAATCAAAATGAAACATTACAATGCTACTGCCAGACTTGTGTGTGTCGCCACGAAGTTTTGTCTATAGTCGCAATAAATACAGGTGTAGGAAGACGTTGTCACGCCTTACGAACTATCGGGTTGTATGACGACAGACGCAGTACCATAACTTGGCTCCTCGTTTTTTACACATATCAAAGGAATTTGGAAAGGATTATTTCGAGTCATTATTGGAATGACAAAAATGTGCGAACGTCATTTGAAGTTAGTTTTTAGCGCGACAAGTTGTCGAACCTTCGTCACGCATGTGTGGGACAAGCATAAGATGAAAATTAAATATGTATTACACATTTATTGTAACATGTAAATTTAAAACTGAGATACAGGTTTGAATAAAATCATAGGATAAGATGTATCATTTGGTCTAGCGGCTGCTGTCCTGCCTTAATAATAAAAAAATCCTAACCCTGTTGGGTTCAATTGTGAATCTAAATCATTCTTGATTTCACCTGGACACAAACAATTTTCTTAAATTAAAAACCGGTCCAGCCGTTTGATAGGTGTTCAGTCACATGCACACGGACAAAATAATTATAAAGATTGTAGTGAATATTTTGCCATAAGCTTTGCATAAATTTAAATTAACCAAAGTAAATGATATTGATAAAGGTAAACTCAAGTATCATGTTTTTATATGATTTTTTATAATTTCCTGCCTACCATAAAAGTCGAGTCATGTTCTGGGATGGAATAAGCGAATGGATGGTAGTTTTGTTATAGAATAAGTGTAATCAGGGCTTGAATGGGTAAATGGATACTGCTTTGGTATAGAATATGTGTAATCAGGCCTCAAATGGGCAAATGGATAATAGTTGTGGTATAAAATATGTGTAATCAGGGCTTGAATTGGCAAACGGATAGTAGTTTTGGTGTAGAATATGTAGGTGTTGTGTAATATTGAGCTGCAGTAGTAGTTGGGTGTTGTTTGTCCCAGCGGCAGGCGCGTCGCCGTACTCGATGGGCGCGGCGTCCGGCACCGCCACGCCGATGATGTCGCCGGCGCCCACTCAGGACTCCATGGGCTACTCGCTGCCGGCGCCGCCCTACGACCAGCCGCAGCCGCCCTACGACGCCGCCATGGGCTACGACCCCATGCACCAGGACCTCTCGCCCTAGTCTCCTCCGCACCACCCGGTCAGTTACAACGTCTCACCAACACTAATACCTACTTGCAACACATTATGTAGCCTAACATAGCGATTGTAACGTCGGGCCCCATGCAACAGGACCTCTCGCCCTAGTCGCCTCCACTCCACTTGGTCACTTACAACATCTTACCAACACTACTAGCTACTTGCTGCAACACACGATGTAGGCTAAAATAAGAACTATATATACCTAACTATGGATTAAAGTACAATCCATATAGATGTTGGTTTTAAATAAGGATAGAAGTTTTATTAGCTTCAAATTATCAATGAATAGTAAGCCAACAGTCTTATCTCGACATTATTGTACACTATACGTATTGTTCATGAAAACCATTTAATACAATAATTTAGCAAATCCTACAACCTATCTGCATGGCATTTACTCGAGACTTAGAAAAAAGATGTGATGACAATACATAGTTGTTGCTCGGATATTTTATATATGGTGTGGCAGAAATCTTTTTGCAAGTGAACTTAAAGTACTGTTTTGAAGTTTTTTCAATATTATAAACGTGTAATTTATACAGGTCTATACAGCATTTTAAACTTGTTTGAATTATTCACTGTTTCAGTCGGATTAATCTGTGTAACACGGTTGAAACGTCAAGCAATTATAATGTGTATAAAAAGCGTTCTAAACCCACATAATCATACATTAATTATGCGAAAATTATCAGAAAAAACAGCATATTTTATTTAAATTTTTACTATTTTTATACCAGGTTACTATTTAGACACTCCGCAGTATTGTAGGATATGACACTTCATTATCACATTTTAGATATAAAATAATAATATTAAAACATATACTAATAAAGAAAACCTAAGTTAAAGTTTGTTCTAAGACATAGTACAAAGTAACAAAGTATAGCTACAAACGTGCAAATAAAATAAAAAAACCTAAATGCAATGACAATTTGAGATAATAATTTTCGATAATTAAACGAACAATAAACCCTTTTGTTTTGTTTCTGACGTTCCCACATTTCTATTCAAATGAAAGTGAAATCACTCGACGGTCATTGACATTGTGCTTTAACATAGACGCGTAGAGGATTGTGTATAATTTTCGTATTTTTCTATATAATTAGGTTAAATATTAAGCACCAATTTTTTATTGATTTAGAGCGAGAATCGAGTGCAGAGTGTTCTCCAGAAATATTGCTACTGTCTAAACAGTCACCGGTATATGGATACTATTGTGTGATCAATTTTCAAAATCAAAAATATTTTATTCAACTTAGGCCCTGGAAGGCGCTTATAAACGTCACAACTACCACCGGTTCGGACAAACAACTCAGTCATCGAGAAGAACCGGTAACAAACTCGATCTCTTATCAACATCGATATGAGTACCGATAATGTATTGTTGCTGTTATCGGTTTTTCGAGAAATAGTTACCAGTTATAACTCCTATAATGGAGTTTTGGTAGGATCTAGTCTGTCGTATAGTGGATTTTATATTTTATTCACAATGTTGTGTTATTTGACTATACATTTTGTAATATTGACAGTGTTTTACGTAATATACTTCGGTTATTGTGCATAAGTGAAGTTGATAGAAAATAATACCACAGAGGATGAATTCTGAGATGTCACAAGAACTCCATAGAGAGTTCTAACAAGGGAACCACCATCTTGTTAGAACATTGAAATTATCATAAGAAACTTGTAAAATTATTACCTAACTTGACAATGGCAGTAATAAGATACAAGATTGATTGCCAAAAATGAAAGTAAAAAAGTACTCGTATAACTATTGCATTTATATTACAGGTGAGGGGCGCGTCACGTTATTGTGCAGCTTCCACAGAATTGCCATTTATATTACATTAATATTATATTATGTTATGTAGCAGAGGTCGCTCAGACCCCACCATGCCTTAGGACATAGAACCTTGTATACTACCGCACTAGTGCGTTACATTTTATATATATATATATCTAGTATTTTTGGAGGGATATGTAATTGAAATGTATTTTATTTGTATTAGTCTATATTATACACGACTGGAGCACCAGTATTTATTTTACGTTATATTATTGGTTTGTCTAAATCACGGCAGCTATTTTATCAAGTATTATTTATTATTTTTTCTATGTGAAACAGTGATCGTTTTGAAACTTCTGAAGTAATTATTTTGGACAGTATTAGTAATTTTATATATGGGTGATATAACATCGGGTGAATTGGAAAGTGACACGAGACCTGGTATCTAGCAAATGAACGATGTTTAATGTGAAGTTATAATGCTCGAGGAACGTTACCTGCAATAGTTTTATTTAAATAATGGGATATGCATATGACATACGCATTTAGAGATATGCTTATGACAAATCAACATACATTATTTTAGAAATCTATTCATATTTAAATCAATATAGTTTAAAGGGTTTTAAATACATATGATGTTACAAAACTTATGACTCTCGTTTAGGGATGTGATTCTACACATGAAAATTTTTAAATCGACCCGAATCATGGTCTTTGTAATCGAACCGTGAAAAAATCGAAGTCTGTTTTTTGATCAGCTTTTTTTTATTTACATGTAAATTATTGGTTTTATTTTTACCTAAATAAAAAGATGATGAATGATGATGATAGTGTCAGAGATCGATTCAATGCTTAATATGGGTTAAAATAATCGCTTTTTCTATATCTAGAAATCGATTATTCGATTAATCAATCTCAGATAGCATCTCTTATACAGAGATTTAATTATGTGTATATTGAGTTACTGTATACAATAGTTTGCAATCTCTATTCTCGTACATCGATAATTTGCTGGATACCACGTGTCTGTCTGAGGGGAATATGAATAAATCATAACTATCTATTGATGGGATCTCGTTTCTGTGCGTTCATTACGGTATACTCTACGGTGGTTACAAATATACGATAGTATGTAAGGTGAAAAATTGTAGTTTAATATTTTTAAATGTAAGTATCGATATAATATTATATGCTGTATAGTGTTTTAATGATGCGTCCGTACATTGTATACTAATCCGCTTTGATTATTTGTTATTTTCTCGACTTTTGGTTCATTCCTGTTTTTGTATCTACAGTTTTCTGGAGATAGATGTCGCTGTATGAGATAAATGTGACGTTATGCTTTTGTTCGTCTACCATGGATAGGGTTGTCAACTTAAAAAAAATGTAATACTTTATTTATTATACTTTATATAAAAGTTTTTTCACTAGTATTGTAATTAAGCCTGATTATCTTAATCGTAATTGTTATGTACTCTTTAGATTTATGTTTGAGTTTATGTCGATTTTTAATAAATACTTCTTTTATACAATTTTCTTGTCAACCATAATCACGCGTATAATGCTTTAAATTATTATTTTATATAGATTTTTTTGACAGTATTCATTTTATTATATATTACACCTGGCAACCCTAAGCACGGTTGCTATATTATCTTTTCGCAAAATATGGAGTTATCGATAATCGATCCCAACAGACGTCTAAAATCACGAAAGATTTCTGTCAACACATCTCACTCTTTAAATTGTATGTGGAATGATGTAAGGAATTTACGATCCGTCTCTTAAAAGCAGCTGTCAATTATAGTTGCATCTCTATGGTTTATTCTCCATGTCGCTTTGTTACATCTGGAGCGACACTTCTTCAGAGCAAATATGTTTTTGAGTCGTTATATTTCAATAGGAACTAAATCCAATTTTAGCCATTCCGTAATATTACGTTATTTTTTTATAAATCTTCAAGTTCTCTACATGTAAAATATGAAGATCATAAAAAAAAAAAACTAAAAAACTTATGAATGACAAAATTTGAACTTCGTTCTCGGTGTATAAAAACGGAAATCTTGAAAAAAAAAACATGTTATATGGACGATTAAAATTGGATTTAGCCAATTTTGTACTGTAATGGCACGTATATTTTATTGCACGATTGAAATCTTTGTATACGAGATGTCGTTTTAGCTGTAATATCTTTAATAGTTAGATTGTTAATAGTATTTTTCCTATTGGACATTTAAAAAAATTAGTCTGGAAACTACAGTATCGAGACTTGTAATAATACCGTGTCCGGACAGGGATGTAATCGCGTGCAATGTTTATTAGGATACAGGGTTGCTACAAACCTGTAATTTTATCCTTGAATTAATTGATATATGTCTTTCGTTTTATTAATTTGTTAGTTATTTTAATTGATTAATATGAAAGTTTTTTGTGTCGAAACTCGTCTGTATTATGTATAATTGTGAAGATTTTTTGTAATGAATTGAATTTTTGAATTTGTAGTCGGTAACCCTGTCTTTGCAATATCTGTGTTAAATATCGCACAAAATGAACGTGTATTTTATCAATTTCTTTTATGTTACTATTTTTTTTTTTTGTTAATTGACGGGAGATAAGAATATCAGAATAACAAATTGTTTTGTTTTAATCTTTGGACTCTTTAAAGCACTCTTATTGTTCTTTTTAGTCTGTAAGTTTACGTTGCATTTCGTCGTACGATTGAATGAAATTAATATTCATAACAGATTTATAACGTTTAGGACTAGTTTGGAGATTTTAAAAAAATTACTAGAAATAAGTTGACGTGTTCTATTATGAAATATCTGAAGCAGTATACGAAGATAAAAAAAAGAATAAAAAGAAATTAAATTGTGAGAAAAATATAAATAAATTCGCTGTTGAACATTGATATAGCATTGCGTCGTCGAGTCGTTCCCTGATTTTAAACGATATGCAATTAAATTTTTAAGATAACACGATGTATATGAACGTTATGGGAAGGCTGAGACGGCGCGAACACCATGTATACGACGACATTCAATGTTATTGCGACCATCAGATCGACTAAATACATTTTTGTGTAGTTAAAAATATGTTGTTTTATTTTATAGTCTAGTTATAACCCATTACTTGCTCTCGTAGTCTTAAAAAATGATACGATTTGGTCACCATCTGTCGTAAGAAGGTTGAACTATTTCAGAAGCTTTACTTCCGTAAGCGTACGTACAACAAATTGGGAAAGTTTTATCGCAATTCTATATATGGTTTAAAAAAGTATAGGGAACAAAGGAACTCAAACATGACGCTAAATTCTCTTTAAATGCTCTCTTTTTGGTGATTTTTATAAGGAGTTTAATTTACGAAACAGTCTATATACTTAATAAATTTTACATTTATGTTATCTCATGTGTTTATATCACGTTATCATTATTATGTAAAGCTGGTCATGTTTACATGAACCGACATCATAAACATCTATTAATATGATTAATTAGCTCTCAGGACAGTGATCTTTAACCTTTAATATCACATATCGCAAGTTTTACAGAAGGCCATATTAAATTGTATAAAAAATTGTAAGGTAGATATGTATTTTTATTTTTGCAACATATGTAATATTAACAATTATCCGCGAGTTCATTTATGTTAAAAATAACGTAATAATAGTAAAATAACCAGCTTAAGAATAGCTTTCCATTACTGAAAGGATGATTAGAATTTGATCACTGGTTCGAAAGATATTGTACAGACATATTCATAAATTGTATCGCTTTATAAAATGTACATTAGTATAGATCGAGATAGTCTACATACCATAGATGGTTTTTACCGTCTCAATGTTGCTTACAATACAGACCGGTACTAGCATTTCTTGTATGCTATTCAACAAAAGACCGCGTACACTTTTTGGTTATGTGTTTCATCTCAAACTCATTTTAATTTTCGAGAAGGTCACAGACTAATTTTAGTAACTCGTTAAGATTTATCCTTTCTTTTAAATGTAGCTACCGGAATATGCTTATAAGTGTGGCTGATTTAAAGGCCCGAGATATGATTTAATCCTGTATCAAATTCACAAGGCTTTTACCGCAGTGGTAGTTTATTTTAAATGAAAAGCGAGTAGCAAACAAACATACAGTTCACCAGTGATGTCAATCGACTGTTACAATCTTTAGTTATTTACGACTAAACTGAAACAGTACGGTAGATCAAAAACTTATACTCTACTTTTTATACCTAGAAAGTGAAATATTTTGTTGAACATAGTATTGAAATCTAAATAATAGCTTCCTAGTATTATATTATATTCCTAGTATCTATGAGTAGCTGATGTCTGCGACTTCGTCTGCGTCTGTTATTATTTTAACAGAAGAAGAAACAAAAGCATCGCGGCAAGAATAAGCACACCGTTAAACGCTCAGTGCTTATAAATTTCGTAAAATTAGCTTTAGCACGAAGCTTCGCACGCGTTAATCTAGATTTGACATATTCCTCGGAAGTAGTATTTTTTCTGATATAAAGTTACCCTATCTCATTGTCTGTAAGTACACCTGACAACTTGTATCCAAAATTAAAGATGATTGGTTGAATAGTTAGGGCGTGAAAGCGTAACAATAAAAAAGTAAACTCGCGTTCGCAATTATAATATTAATTAGGATGAGGCTATCATGATAATCTTTTCTTAGATAAGAGCCAAGTGTATAATAACAAACAATAAAAAAAATCGAGCCAGTCACAAGGACTGCCGACAAAAGTGAATACTCAAAACTATGTAATTACTGTGATTTCTTATCAATTTTTAAATTAATTATAATGTAAATTACTTATTTATATTTTATGATTTGTGTATTTAAATTATTAACATTTGTCTGATTTTCACATATATTGGCAGACGGAGCAATAATTATATACAATTTTATAAAGTCTATTAATCAATCAAGCATATGATGAGCTGTAAAATATCAACATTACATAATAACTACGAGTCGCGTCGTTAGTATGACGCAACCGCGCAAGCGCAATACGGTCAGTCATGTTAGTAACATGTCGCTGACGCGAAACCGTAAGTTTTTATCCTGCCAAGAATACTGCTCAACGCGTATATAGGAGTTTTCACTTCAAAAATATTAAAGTCTATTCAGCAGTTTTTCAGTGATGCGCGCACAATGGGAGGGATATCATTTTTAACCGACTTCAAAAAAGGAGGAGGTTATCAATTCGTCTGTATTTTTTTTTTTTTTTTTTTTTTATGTTTGTTACCTCATAACTTTGGACTGGGTGAACCGATTTTGATGATTCTTTTTTTATTTGAAAGCTGGTGCTTCCCGTGTGGTCCCATTTTAATTTGGTCCAGTTCCGACAACGGCATCCAGTGCAAAACCATATAAGTTTTAAATTTGCATTAACTATGTACACGACAAATAGACGAATAACTCAATATCACGCTAACCGATTTCGATGATTCATTTTTTATTGGAAAGGACGTACTTCAAGGGTAGTTTGATGAGAGTTTGGTTAGGTTCGGATTATGGGATCCGTGACAAAGTAAGAAAATGCAAAACCGTATAAGTTTTAAATTTGCATTAAGTATGTACACGACAAATAGACGAATAACTCAATATCACGCTAACTGATTTTGGATAATTCATTTTTTATTGGAAAGGACGTACTTCAAGGGTAGTTTGATGAGAGCTTGGTTAGGTTCTGATTATGGGATCCGTGACAAAGTAAGAAAACTTTCAAGAAACGAGCCTACTCCTTTCTTAAGGGCCGGCAACGCATCTGTGTTTCCTCTCGTGTCGCAGGTGTCCATGGGCGGCCGTGATCACTTACCATCAGGTGACCCGTATGTTCGTTTGCCACCAATATTATAAAAAAAACTCTTCAATTCTTAGTAGCCTATTGTGCTTATGTTCGTTGCTGTGTTGCAACATGACGCAAGCATTGTAATTACATTACTTAAGGTGTATTATGTGTGAAGCGATGGTAGCCGAGTTGGTGGTAGAAACTATCGCGGATTATTGATAAGGTTGCGTTCGTACCAAACGTTACTTATTGTACAACAAATTGAAACCATATCGCATACCATACTGCAAAAATGCGCATATTTTAATATACTTAAGCGAACGGAGTTCGCGGGCACTCTAGAAAATATATTTATTACACTAAAAATGGAAAAATAAAGAAATTTTCAAAAAAGTATTAACCGACTTCAATATCAATCAAAAACCCATAAGGCACTAAAAAGCGGAAAATAAATAGTTTATCAAATTCACCAAATTAAATAAAACATATGAATATGTGTGCTACGTAGAGATGTATTGGAAGTCGGTGCGAACCGAAAATCATATCATCTACATAGGTACAAAGTTTAAGTCGTCTCTGTAATACATTTCTACCTGGAACAAATTTGAAATTTCGGTTGGCACCGACTTCCAATACATCTCTAGGTAGCACACATATTCATATTTTTATTTAATTTGTGAATTTATAAACTATTTATTTTCCGCTTTTTAGTGCCTTATGGGTTTTTGATTGATATTGAAGTCGGTTAATACTTTTTTTTGAAAATTTACTTTATATTTGTACAAGTAGGTATAAGGAAAATAGCAGCAAGACTACAATTTACAGCATTGTCTATGTTTTTAAATTGTCTCTTATCCTTTTAAAAACGTATACTCCCAATTGTTCTGTTTGTGTATAAAAGATTTGTTTATTACGATTTTTATCAAGTTTAAGTGTGACCTTGACAATACCTACAAGTTGTTCGCAGCACTCATGACAGACGCACAGTGTTATGAAATCATTCGGTCGACAAAGGTGTGTCATCGGAATTAATTGACTTATGTTAAAATCTATTGTGAGTTTAACATCGGCCACGGTCGTGAGAAATCGTAAGTGTTTTTTTAAGTAAAGAGATTAGAGACGTTCGAAAATTTTTGGCCTAAAAATATGCATTTAATTTTATTGTAAACATGTAGTATTATTATATTACTTCAAAGTTCACTAACTTTCTTCATAAATTATTATGCTTTTACAAACTTGTTGAGTCTATATAAAAATCTAGAGTTAGTAAACTTTATATTTATATTTATAATGATATTTAATATTTATGAAACAAAATTAGAGTTCACAAGATGTTTTGTCTGATTGTTTTACTTAGAATGATATATGTAACCACAAGTATAAGTTTATGAGAATAAAAACAAACAGAATCTGTGTTGTCTTGGTAATTCTGATATATCCTGGTATTACGATTTATTGCAATTATTGCAAGCTTTTACCTCATATTTTATGCTTAGTCATGTTTGCCGTGAGTAATAGCTATTAAAGACGGTATATTTTTTATGAATAAATTGTATTGATTTCTTGTGTCATCTACGATGTGGTATACAAGATTATACTGTTCGTTTTCTCTTGTGTATATATGTAGATAAAAAGAATGTAAGCAGATCATCATGTCGTATTGTTTAAGGTAATTTATAAATTTTAAAAATTTACAAGACTCCTGTTTACACTCTCAGAGCAAATAAATATATGACGATTTTTGATATCGAACAAGTACAAGTTAAATTAAATTATAGTAACATACGTCGAGGGTGTTTAAGATCAGCCGAACCTAGGCACATGAGTTTGCCTGTAGCAGAACTGGTATATGAAATATTGTATAGGTTTGTATGCGTTTGTTTACAGTCTTATTTATTACTAGCGGGACCGGCAGACGTTGTCCCGCCCTAATTATAAAAAAAATCCTTGACAAATTATATACTAAAACCTTCCTCAATAATCACTTTATCCACTGGCGAAAACCGTATAAAAACCCGTTTAGTAGTTTTTGAGTTTATCGCGTACAGACAGGCAGACAGACGCGGCAGGGGACTTTGTTTTATACTATGTAATGAAGTATTCAATTATTATATGGTCTAAGATAGTAAGACGACGCTAAACATAGAAGAAGCTTGCTCTTAAGTGCATTTGCCAAACACACATTCAGGTCATTAGCACCAGATTTACAACATGAGTTTGGTAGCTAACCTGTCTTAAAAAAACAGATACACGATAGAAGTAGTAATACTTTTAATTGTAGATTGTCTGCATATAAATGAAACTTACAGTGCTTGATACTATTAATTAACAACAAAGGTCCTAAAATTGAACCACGAGGGACACCTCTCGCAGCTGCCATAAGGGTGAGGGATGAAACTTTATCACCAATACCACTCTCTATTTCCACATACGGGTATTTATTACTCAAAAAACTACGAAACCATTCAACAGCAGCGGAATCAAAACCAATATAATACCTTAATTTAGACAGATGCAGAGATACGTTTATGGTATCATAAGTACGAAAAAAGTCTAAAAGCAGCAACCCGTGCCTTGATCCTGTGTCGATAGTATATATCGACCATGTCTAAGAGCGCCGTTGTGCTCCTATTTTTCCGGAAACCCAACTGAAAATTTGAAAGAGTACGTTACATTTGTAGCTACCGAGTATGTCATCCTATTTGGCAGACTGACTGAAACTTTGTATATAGGTATTGTAAATAGAATGTCGTTCAAACTAATGAACGATCGGGTCTCTGTGTTAATACCATATATGGAGTTATGAATAAACAGTCTACTTTATGCACTCCGAGTATTATTATTACACTGTCCGTGTCAGTCTAGACTCTAGTAGTGAGCCCGAAGCTCCTACATTTGGTGACCCCGACGTGATGCCTAAGCCGCCACAGTTCTAACTCCGACGCACGTCGGGGTCACCAAATGTAGAAGTCTGAACTAACTTCTGAACATTATCACGTTGGAGTGCGTAAAGTAGACTGTTTATTCATAACTCCATATATGGTATTTATACAGAGACGCGTTTGTTCATTTGTTTGAACGACATCCTATTTACAATATATACAAAAGTTTCAGCCAGTCTACCAAAGAGAATGACATACTCGGAAGCTACACATTTCTTTATATAGGCTGTTAATTTAATGAAACAACTTTTTCTAATAATATGGAAAGACACGGAAGTATATTAATCGGCCTGAGGTCTCGAATGTGAGTTAAGATGGCCTTCTTTGGAATTGGTTTTTGGATTGATAACCACCTTTTCGAAATCGCTTGAACAATGCTTTCTCTCAAAAATAATGTGTCATAAAAATAATGTATACTTAGACTGTAGGCTACTTATTTCATATCATTGATTGGCTGATTAATACGCAGTATTTTACGATAAATTTTTGTGATAATCGTTGACAATAATAACATTGAAATCGTTCAAGGTACAATGTAAAATGCGTGAACTTAAACTATACTTAATCTATGTATTATCTGTATGTGTAGCGTCGAGGATGACAAGTGTTCATAGCGCGTATAAAGATGAAGTCCATGATGTTCCGATGTCGGTAATAACAAGGCCCTTCATCCCTGAATTGGACGAAGATAAAGTGCAGTCTCTAATGGAAACTATACAGGTTAGATATCTCATTAATTCTCATACTAATTTTATAGTGACCTATTTGTTTAATGTTTATAAGTAATTACGTAAATATGTATTTAGGTAAATGAGACAATAGGTATAGAGTGTAGCTAGTTTTATACTCGACTGACATATGAACAATGTCAATAACGCGCCGTAGTGCGGGTGTGCGAAGAGGTGTGTATCCACATATTTATCAGATTGTCTCTCAAGTTTAGCTGCCGAAACACAACAGGTGTTTGGGGACAAATAATCAACTTGAAAGTGGTAACTAGCCAGGCGAATTTAGAAGAACCCTATCACCATAAGGAGTAACTTATTATTTTTATTTAGCTATTTTTTACTGATTTTTTTTTTTTTTTTTTCTTCGAACTGACTACGCTATTGACCAAGCAAGGTCTTAACAGCTTCACCGGACTACTAAGGCGAGCGCTTAAGGCACTCAGCCGATTTTATTTTGACAACTAGCTCAAGGGTGCGCGGCACACCTCGGCTTTGGCTGTTGCCTGCTACATGCAGTTCGCGACCTATGTGAGCTAACCTAAGCTAAGCTAACTATTCATACATATATGAGTTGTTGAAACATATATGTGTACCAAGCATAGATACCTCAACAACTCTTATATATATTTCGTATCGGGTAATTTTCTAAACTATTTCAGATTGATAAGGGAAAAAAGATAAGACCCTTCCACTTGCATGTGTAAGCGTGTATGCGTGCACGTGTGTGGAGGTGATATGTGTAATGTTGTCGCAGTGATGTAAGATTTTGTGTCACTGTATCGCGCGAGCAGCGTACTCAAGGGCTCCACGCCGAGGGAACGGACCTAGGCTTGAGCAGCTGCCGAGGGGGGCCTAGTCTGGTGTGCGGGAGCGAAATTTATCCCTAGACCACGGCGGCGTGATCTGTGGTTACGCGGGCGTGGGCGTGAGCACGCTCTGTTTGGAGAGACAGGCTGGTACTGATCGTTCACTGCCGTTATTTCATCGGGAGGGTCGGTAAAAATATGTCGCGGTCGTCTTTTACAACGCGCAGCGTTTGGTACGGGTTTGTATTTTGCGGCGGATACCACTAACGGACTGGGATGATTCGCGGCTTTTTCAAAATAACTAATCGTAAGTGATTTTACGTACGCCCAGATAGAAGGCATCTCTAGGTCCCTATGTAGATCAACTCTCCGGATGTACCACGGGGCACTGGTCACTTTACGTAAAACGCGGTTTTGAAGAACCTGCAACTTATGAAAATTATCTTTTGACATATGCGCAAAAACGGGACTGCTATATGTCATCACGGGACGGATACACGTCTTATACAAAGTGAGCTTGTGTCTGAGGGACATCTTACTCCTATAACAAAGCAACGGATGGAGGCGCCCCAAGACCATAGCGGCTTTGTTTCGCACTCTATCTATATGTGACTCGAAATTTAAATGTTTATCTAATGTAACACCGAGATATTTGACCTCGTCGGCCCAAGGTATATCGGTTCCGTATAGCCTGATGGGCTCGAGATTATTACTACGTCGTAAAGGATCGAAGAGTATCGCGGCACTCTTATCAGGATTAACTTCTATGCGCCATCGACGAAACCATTTACCGAGTGTGAAAACGGCCTTTTCGATGCGCTTCCTAAGAAAGTCCGACCGCAAGCTGGAAGTGTAAATAACGGTATCGTCAGCATAGCAACTTACTTCGACCCGTTTAGACCGAGGTAGGTCACTGATGAACAGATTGAAGAGCGAGGGCGCGAGTATGGAGCCCTGTGGCACACCTGAGCGTATCGGGTGGGGCAGGGATAGTTCCCCATCCACTCTAAAGCGGAAAGTCCTATCAGTGAGATAATCGTGGATAATATGAATTAACTTATCGGGTACGTGAGATTTGCATAATTTATGGATGAGCCCTCCATGCCAGACCTTATCGAAGGCTTTGGCGACATCGAAGAAGACTGCAATTGTGCGTTTCGGGTCGGCATTAAAATTAGAGAAAATGTACTCCGTGAGGCGGTGTACTTGATTCGTGCAAGAGTGTTCGGCGCGAAATCCGAACTGCTCAGGTGGTATTAATTTTAAATCTGTAATCGAAACCTGGAGACGGTTCAGAAGGAGCCGCTCGTATAATTTACCTAATGTATCTAACAGGCTAATCGGGCGATAGCTATCGGGAAGCGTAGCTTTTTTGCCGGGCTTGTGTATGCCTATCACTACGGCCTTCTTCCAGGCGGCTGGAAAGTGGCCCTGGGACATGGCCGCATTGAAGATGCAGATCAATAGAGCTATGATGTGATCGGGAAGGAGTCTCAGTACCTCGTTCCTGATTCCATCGGGACCTGGGGACTTCCTAAGCTTGAGACGCTGGATGACGGTCGAAACTTCATCAAAAGTTATTGAGGTTAGGGTATCCACGGGAGGGGACGCTAGTGCATGCTCTACCGACAATTCGATCGACCTAATATGGATAGGGTCAGTGTTATCAGTGTTCGGTGAACACTGTGTTTCTAAACTCGTGGCAAGACATTCCGCTTTATCTATGCTATCGAACGCAGGAGGCAATCCGGGACCTCTATCGAGAGGAGGCATCGGAATAGTGAGATCCGATTTTAAAGTTCGCGAGAGTTTCCAGTACGACAAGTGGGACGGCCGGAGATTCTCCAGAAGTCTGTCCCACCTGTCGCCCCGAATCTCAGAGATACGAGATTTGACTATTTTACGTAACAAGCGTAAACGGTCGCGATTTTCTGCAGACGGGTAAGCGTCGTGAGCTCGAGTCGCGGCGTTCTTTTCCGTAATCAACGCTCTCACGTCGTCAGGGAGTATAAAACGGCGATCATTCGCCGCTTGTACCTCTTTCGAGGTCTCTCTGACGGCGGTCTGGAGATAGTCGACCAGGGAATCGATAGCCGAATCCGCGTCGGCTTTAGACACCAACACGTCCGGAATCCTGTCTAAATTGCTAGACGAAGGATTTTCTTTAAAATAACGAGCTAGTTTCGCGTAATCAGCCACCCTAACCGACGGAGGGGTGAAGTCTGAGTTAAAACCTAACTGTAATACGACCGGGCGATGGTCTGAATCAAGTTCGTGTACGACTTGTATGAGTCGTACCCGAAGCGTGATATTTTTTAACAAAGCTATGTCTAAAACTGACGGACGACAGTTATCCTGATAATAGGTGGGTTCCAGAGGGGCTATGACGTCAAATGCGAGAACCCTACCTAGTTTGTCGAGTATCCTCCCGTTACGAGAGGTTCTCGGACTATTCCAGATAACGTTCCCGCAGTTGAGGTCCCCCGCTATAATAACTGAGTCTCCTAAATTAAGCAACGCTCGCAAATCGGTTTGTAACAACTCTTTATTCGGTGAGAGGTACGCGGACACTAATACAATGGACGGATGACCGGTCATACCTATCGTACACACTGACACTTCCATATTGGTCAAAGCGGGCGGATCTATCGGCATGCAATATAACGAACGCCTATAGTAAATTAAGGTGCCGCCCCCGCGGGCGACACGATCATTTCTAACTATATTATAATTCGCGATTCTAGGATTACGCATTTTAGGTTTTAGAAGCGTCTCCTGGACGAGGAGAACGTCAATCTGTCTATCGCGCAAAAAGGCAGCTACTAAATCGCGCTGTGTCCTAAGAGATCTCGCGTTAAAAAACGAAAGAGATAGACCGCGCGGTTTTATCCTATTCATAGCCGCGAATTTTATTTAAAATCTAAATCTTGTGTGGATCGGGAGAGGCGCTGCAACGTTGCAGCGATGCCTCTGTATTGCGTGAGCACGTCGAGCCGGCCCAAGCCTGTCTCGGCCTTAAGGGCCTCGCAGAATGCAAGAACCTCCTGGAGGTCGTGCTCTTGGAGTAACTGGTAGACCCAGTCCACCGCGGAGAGCTCCGTAGAGTGGGCAGGAGCGGCGCGCGCCGGCCGCGCCTGTGGTGGGCGAGCCTGAGGCTTGGGAGCCTCAGGCTGGGGTCGGGGGGCCCAGGGCCCCAGAGGGGCCCGCCCGGGTTGTGGTGCGCGCGGCACAGAAGGTGGCACACGCGTAGTGGACGCGGGCGCTACTGGGGCACGAGAGGCACCCGGCAGGCTGGGGAAGGCATCCACGGACATGAGAGGTGGAGGCGGAGGGCGGGCGGCGGCCGCAGGTGCCCTGGACGCCTGTCGCGCCTGTCGGGGGCGTTGTGTGCGCGGTGCACGGGGACAGCCGCGATAGTTCACGGGGTGACCCGCGTTACCGCACAACACGCAACTTGGAGGTTCCGGAGTGCCGGGCGTGCGCCCGCACTCCTTCGTGGAGTGATCGCCCAGGCACTTGACGCACCTAGGGCGGAAGTGACAGTTACGCGCCGAGTGGCCGTAACTCTGGCAGTTATGACACTGCGACGGAGTATTAATTTTACGCGGGGGCTCAACAGTGATGCCGCTGAGGCCGCAGACGGAGGTGAGGTTAAAAATAGACTTACCCTCTACTGTACGGTCGAGGAGGACCAAGACCATATTATAGGGGGCGCGGGTGCGTGGGTGGTACATCCGGTGTACCTCCCGGACTGGGAAATCACCCTCCTTAAGGGAGGCGGTGACGTCATCAATCGAGATCTCGGCTGGGACACGACGAAGTACTACTCGGAGGAGGCGTTCCTCCTCGAGAGCAAACGTGAAATACGCTAACTTAGATTCCCGAAGGAATCTAGTTAAATTGCGAAAATCTGTACTGGTGGGGACCTTAACCTGAATGCCCGCCGGAGTGTTGAGGGCGGACGTATAATTGATTTTTTTACTATTAAGCCTAGTGGAGATTGACGTCCACTGGGACTTATCCTGTATTGTAACAGGTGGCGGTGGGCGTGGCTTCTTTGCCTGAGGCTCTACGGAACCCTTCACTTCGCTCTGAGGGAGCGAGACAGCGACAGAGTTGGCTCCGCTCGCACGTGTTCTCGCGACTGCCGGTATAGCCGCGTGTTTAAGCACCCGAGCGTCATCTGACGATTTTTCGGTACGGACTACCTTATCTTTATGTCCGGAACCCGAGTCGGACCCGGAGTCCGGTGAGCGCGCACCGCGAGTGCGTTTCGAGTGAGCGACGGTCTTGTAACCGTCACTGTGGTGCGCAGAGGGCGCAGAGGTCGCGGATGACGCGGGGATCGCGATCGACGCGGGGATTACGGTCGGCACGGCGGGCGCCGCCTCATCTAGCTCCATCTCGGAGCCGGCCTCCGAGCTGGAGCTTGACGCGGGAGCAGGTACTCTATCCACCAGATTCAGCGGCGAATCCGGTGAATCTAATGACGACTCCGAGTCGGACTCGAGAGCCGCAAACGCATTCGACGTGGCCACGCGGGGCACATATTGAACGTCCTTTGTGGACGTGAAACAATGTCGCGCAAGAATAGCGTCGACGGCGTTTTCGTCGACGCCAATAGATAATAAATCGTCACGGAGTCCTGTAAAAATATTATTGTGGGCCATTCTGTAGCCCAAGGGGGACGCGAACTAACCTCCCTGCCTTAAAGGCAGGGGGGCACGCCAAACGAAAAACTACGGGACTATCCCGAGTCCGGATCAAAAGAGCTGTTTAAAACGAAACAAATTAGGAGAAATGTAAATAAATACGTGAGTGAGACAGGGAAAAAATAATATAAGACTACATAAATAAACAAAAATGTAAATAAATATATAAAGAAACGAATTGAGAAACACGTAAATAAATAGATAAATAAATAAGTAAGTGAGTAAACAAATAATTATATCAAGAAATAAATAAAGCAATAAATAAATAGAAAGGAAAGGTCTCACTCAGTTCTAGGAAACAGAACGCAGGTGTGTAGCACAGGTGTGCGGCGCAGGTATGCCGAATCGGAACAATGGAAACGAGCACTCACGAAGTAATAACTGACGTCACTAAATCACGAGTATCGAAATCGCAGAGAGCAACGAGCGCGACGTCCGTCTCCCACCGTGGTCGGATCGGAACTCTATTTTTTACTGAGTTCCGAGTAAATATAATCCTTTATAATTTGACGAATGCAGACGCAGTCGCGAGCGGCCGCTTGTTTATGTTCGTCGTTATTTTGCATTCATTTTTTGTTATATTTTATATCGTATAGGTTCATAAGAAATCTATTTTAATACAATAATTTACCTTCAGTTCAGTTTTATCGCTATCTCTGTATGGTATATACCAATAACAGGACTGTTCAGGAAGTTGGAACGCAATCAGGGTTAACCTGTTTTCAAAAAGGTTACATATAAATAGGTTCCTGTCTGTAACTATATCACATCTATATATAAAAAAATTATTACGTCCTTGTGTTATTTTAAAATCGTGGTAAACAATTTACGATAACGACATGAATGTTCGATGTTTGTATCGTAACTGTAAGTGGGATTACTTTGAAGTCCTCTCTTTTTCACTTGATGGTTCTTGCGTAATGCTTACTCGGTCGTACGTTACGATAACACCGACCACCTATTATCATTGTCAATAATAATAAAGAATTATAGATAATATGAGTCGCTTAACTTCAAACTCCATCCATTCTACTTTCTTAAAATATATTTAAAAAAAAGTGATAATAATCTTAATTTGACGATTTTAAAAGGCAATATTTGTTTATTATGACAACAGTATTGCAAAAAAACGATCCTGTTCAGCAAATACAGTATTAAAACTATGCATTCTTTCAAAAAACTAATATTTATATTGGATTTACCTTCATTCGATAAAATGGAAAGCAATTTATCCATCTTTAAAAAAACCCCGTGTGGATTTATACACTTACCCCCCCCTCCTCTTTCCAAAATATTTTTGTTTTCCTGATAAAGTGTTTTGAGGAATTTTGGTTTTTAATTTTCTGGGTTTTTTTTTTATATTCGGGCGGGACACGTCTCCGGCCCCTGTTTGACTAATACATCTGGATTTATCTGAATTTCTTCTATTTTATTTTTGGCAACCAGTCTTCTAGTAAACTATTACTGCCATTTTCAAGTGAATACATTACAAATTTCTTGATATAATTTCAATGAACTAACAAGATGGTGGCCATCTTGTTAGAACTTTCCTGGGAGTTTTTGTGGCAAGTCAGAGTCCATGCTCCGTAGTATTATTTCCGATCCACTTCACTCGTGCACAATAACCAAACTATATTACGTAAAACACCTCCAACATTACACAATATAGAGCCAAATAACACAAGATTATGGATAAAATATAAAGACCACTACATAGCAATTCAAGATCCCGCCAAAAACTCCTTATCCAAATTAAAAAAAAATACTATTAACACTAGGGATGTGGTATTGGCGAAATCACGGTACACTATCGACAGTCAAATTTATGATAGCTAAATGAATAAAACTAATAAATAATACAAAGGAATTATAGAAATCTAGTTTTATTAAAGAAAAAGAGTAGGTAATTTAATTATTTTAAACAAAATTCAATATTTCTTCGGAGTCATCTTCTTCAATTTCCTCTTCGTGTATTGGTCGCCTTATTACGTTCTCGCTCTTAACCATTTTTATACCTATAGTCTATTGTCGAAGAGCGAATGCAAAAGCGAGTGGGGTCGAATGCGATAGACGGATAAGGGACAGTTATGTCCGATTTTGACATATATATAATATTTGAAAAAGAATTTGGGCTACTCCCCAACCATTTTATGTCCGAATATAATGCACCCCGCGCCGCACCGGTGCGACATTGTCACTTATGTAAAAATGCTACTTTTCAGGAGCAGCATTTAAAACTTTGTCATAAAAAAAATTATATTTTAAGATTTAGACAAGGTAAATAGCTTATATTACAACGTCAACTTTTAACTTACTTTTGAAAAAATAATGACCTCTTAATATTGTAAAAAAATACTATAAAATTAATTTAAACTTTCCAACCCACTTAGGAGTGACGTTGTGGCACTAGCAAAATAATAACTGTAATTATGTCTCTCTGTATTAAAGATTTTATTCCTTCATAGAAACAATTTTATTCCTTCATAGACGTTTGGTTCCTTCGTTTGGCGACCACAACTTATCATTCGCCTATAATATACGATACAGAATAAAGCGTTGAAATAGAATACAAATCCATTTTAGCACCACTGATTACCGTGGTTATGCAAAAAAAAAAAAAACAAATTATAATTTCTTACCACGAAGCGATACAAACAATCCCATATAATTACAGTCGCGTAATAACACTTGGATATATTTATATTTCAATATTTTTTCCTTAGCTTTGTTTTAAATCATAATTATGGACTGTGATTATAGTGTAAAAAATAAAATAAGACAAAATTCTAAAAAATAACCATAAGAAACTTTTGTACTACTTAATATTTCTACAGTAGTGTAGTACAAATAGAATAAAAAAGAAAGTTATAAAAAAGTAAATGTAGCAAAGAAATAACAATCCCACAAGACTAATGAGAATTTTACGTAAGTATTTATACATAAACATCCCTATATAAGAGTACGTTAAAACTACAGTAAAAATTTACTTACAAGTTAGAAGAGGTTGCATAACTGCTCCTACATACATAACTACAACACAGTTATGCGTACTACGAAAGTAACATTATGGTTCTAGGTAAAGGGGTCCTTTAGGACAGTTATTACATATTTAACTCGTTTTTGCAATTTTTGCATAAGTAACAGTGTCACACCGGCGCGGTAGTGTGATATATTCTCATGCTTGACGACAAATCTGAGGTCTGGCTGAAAACCAACGCCGTTTTGTGACTTCCATTGTCGGCTGCAATGAAGTAACGGCTGGCCACGTTATCGCTTAAATCCTTCTTTTTGTCTTTTTTTTTCAGAAGTTTTTTTATGCGTGGCCATAAATATAGATCTCATATTCTAAGATGGTAAGCATACTAAACCTAGAAGAGGGTTGACTCTAAAGTGCAGTTGTCGGAACACACATTAGCTATGCGACCTTAGAAAAACCTCGTGTTATGGTTCCCACAATGGTCCCAAAGATCTGGCTCAATGTAGCATTCAAAGCAAGGGGTGTGCAAAGACAAGAGTGGTCTTTTTTTTTCGAACTGACTACGATATTGACCAAGCAAGGTCTTAACAACTCCACCGGACTACTGACAAGAGTGGTCGCAGTAGTGTTAATACCTACGTACTAGCTTATTTATTTATTTTTTTATTTATTTATTTATTTAATAAGAACTTCACAGCACAATCATGATATTTTAAAAACATATGAATATAATTACAGAGTGCCAATTATGAAGTAATACGTTTTACATTTCGTATATGAGAGATTACGTGTATGAGTTTATTTACAATATTGTATAATAATTAATTTTGCGCGTGCACGCGGCCGCTTCGTATGTGTATGATGTGCGTGTGTGATGTGTGTGAGTGTATGTGTGTATCTGGGTGTGTGTGTGGTTATTGTTTGTAAGTTTTTGTTTTAGTTTTCCTGTATGACACCTGATTGTAATTTTGTGCGAACCGACTTAAGAAACTGATTCCGACTTAAGTGAAAAATATCAATGTCATTGAAATATTTATTGTACTCTGTAGTGCATCTATAAATGATGGAGTTTTGAGCATAAGTATGCTTTACGACAGGAATTGTGAACAAAGTGGAGTTTCTGATAATTTTGCTGGGCACTCTAAAATTTAATTTGCTTAAAAGTTCTGAGCTATCTATAGATGAATTAACGAGATCTTACAGAAATTTCATATCGTTCATAGTTCGGCGGTATTTTAGTGATAACATGTTATATAACTTTCAGTTGTTCTTATACTCACAGGGTTCCTTCTTACTTTTAAATTTGAGTTATTTTAAAAACTTATATTGTATATTTTCCAACCTGTTGCTATGTGTAGTAAAAGCAGGACACCATATTGACGATGCATATTCTAGGCTACTTCTAACGTAAGAAAAGTAAAGAATTTTGAGTGGTTGAGTTTTAAAAAATGGTTTTGTGACTCTGAATATGAATCCTAACATTTTGATGGCTTTTTGATGAACGAAATCATAATGATAATTATAAAGAAGCTTGGAGTCCATCATTATACCTAGGTCTTTCACACAATTTAATTATGATGTACCTGTAAATAGATTTGGTACATATTTTCGATAATACATAATTATATATCAATATTGATTGTTAAGGTCACCTTTGAGATGATACGTAATATGATATCAGTGTTAATCAGTATCATAAATATTGTTTGACTTTTAAATCTTGAAGGTATATTATCGTAGGTCTTTAACCTACAGCCAAACATTGTAAATATGCTAATTACTCAATTATGTCAGTGATATCGTATTTTAATCTATAATTTTATCGTCACTAAATAACCACCAAAAAAACAAACAAACTTAATCTGTAATAAAATATAGTTTTATAATCTTTCTTAATTAAAGGTTATATTTATATAACCCACAAATTTTCATTTATTATATTTATAAACTAGCTGACCAGTGCAACTTCGTCTGCACCAAATCGGTTATTACCGGTTTCAATAATATTTTGAACGCATTTTTTAAAAAACCTAAAACCCGATTGCAGCGACATCTAACCCTTCCAATTGTAAATCCAAACTATCCAGGGACTCACTCAAACATATACCCAGTTGGTATGTGGGAAATCTTTTAAAATAAGCGTAGAACCTGTTCGCAGCATTACCTAAAGTGTCCAATGAAGATCAAAACTAACTCACATATATTGCCGATAAATGTCTTCCCAGTACCCCTTGTAACTTCATCACTTAACATACTGTAAAAATTAAACTTTATCTACATTAAATTTCCATTTTGTTTTAGTTGTTTATTTTATAAGAATTTGTAAAGTATACGTGAAATCTGCATTCAATCTTAATTTTGTCAAATTTATTTTACTTTTGACATATAAACCATCCTTTTTACTGAGATACTGAACTTGGGATAATATACCTTTCTAACAGTGAAAGAATTTTTGAAATCGGATCAGTAGTACCAAGCATTCCTCAAAAACAAAACTTTACCTCTATTTATAATATCATTATGCGTAAATACGACGTAATATGGTAACTGCAAACACCTCAACTGATTACTTTAATCGCACATTCACAAACCTGAACCCAACTACTTCAAGACTCAACAATATTTAGAAAACGAATTTTATCAAATATCGAAACAACACACGTACTGATAGCACTATAATTGAGATTCATCTTCTACAATGCAATTTAACTATTATCTAGGTGTTATGTTTTAGGAAAAAATCTTGTCACATTTGTTTAGCAAACATGTTTTATACAATAAAATAAATGTAACAATATATAAGTAACAATTTCGTTTACACATATTTTTCATATGGTTGATAATTACGCCTAGAAATGTATTATACCCGTAGCTCAGTTATAACGTACTGGACATTATATGGTCCGCCGGAGCCGACGGTTCGAATCCTGGCGATTTTTTTTTTTGGTATTTTTTTTAAAGTAGCTTAGGGAAATATAGCTTATCTTTTTAGCTAATCTGTCTGCTATATATAGCACAATGAAAATTTACCAAAATCCGTCAAAAATTTCATTACCTACAAATTTTTGACTTTCGTCCGTTATCCTGGAGAATCCCTTGCGTTTTATGAGATAAAAAGTATTCTAGATGTAACCTTGTAATATTAGTTATCACTGTGCCAAATTTCGTCAAAATTGGTTCAGTACTTTCAGAGTGGTACGTGTTCAAAGGGACAGACAAACAGGCAGATCCTGGAGAATCCCTTGCGTTTTATGAGATAAAAAGTATCCTAGATGTAATCTCGTAATATTAGTTATCACTGTGCCAAGTTTCGTCAAAATCGGTTCAGTACTTTCAGAGTGATGCGTGTTCACAGGGACAGACAGACAGACAGACAGACAGACAGACAGACAGACAGACAGACAGACAAAAATTGTAAAAAGATTATTTTTGGCTTCTATATCGATAACAAAGTCTACCCCAATAAAAATTTTCAAAAAATATTTAATGTACAGATTTGACCTTGCTACAGTTTTATTATAGTATAGATATATCATATATGTTATATAATATAAATCTTTATATTATCTTTTCTTGTGTTTATTATTACTATCATTACATAGTATAAAACAAAGTCCCCTACCGCGTCTGTCTGTCTGTCTGTTCGCGATAAACTCCAAAACTACTGAACGGATTTTGTTGCGGTTTTCACCAGTAGATAAAGTGATTCATGAGGAACGTTTTGGTATACAATTTGTCAAGGATTTTTATAATCAGGGCGATACAACGTCTGCCGTGCTCGCTAGTATAATATAAATCTTTATATTATATTTTCTTGTGTTTATTATTACTATTATTGTATAATTTAATTAAAACCACTAAGCGTAGCATATTTTTGCATATTCAGATATATATTCAAAAACAATGTACTCAGTATTTTAGAAAATTTATTGTTTAGTTTTTTCTTATGTTTTATTCTATATATTTTTTCAGAAGGAAGAGGAATCAGGCAACGTCCCTCCAATAGACATACTCTGGATTAAAGGTTCTGAAGGCGGCGACTACTACTATAGTTTCGGTGGCTGCCACAGGTACGCCGCATATAAACGCCTCAACCGGCCGACGATACCAGCTAAACTGATCAAATCCACAGTCACAGATCTCAAGACTTATTTAGGCAGTAGTACGCCGGACTTGAAATAAGTTTGCCATTTAGAAAAATATATATAATAAAATAATATTAAATTATTTTATAATCAGTGGCATAATAAGGTTGTAACACAATTGACAGAATGCCAGAAGTAGTAATTAATTCTCAAGTGTTTCTGCTTTGTCTAGTATAAGGTAGACTTTTTTACTCCAGACGAGTACTAGTAAGATCTAGTTGGACTATGAGGACCCATCTTGTGATTTAAATTTAATTCAATACAAAATCGGAGCTTTATTCAATCCTCTTCGGTTAAAAGTACATTGTACCATTGTACATGATACATTGTACCATTATGTATATGTGTTTAATGGGTTAACAATAAAATCGATAGCTGAACAATGTATGTAAATTTGATAAAATCTCGTATCACAACATTGCCGCGCAATTTATTAACGCAGTAAAGAAGATGTTAGCGGTTTCGAGAAAATGCGGTATAACTAGAAATTTTATTTACTAATCTTTGCGTAATGAACTGCAGGTAACCACAAATAACATTTCTAATTTGATCGCATTTTTCTCGAAACCGTTAATTTGTTCATTACTGCGTTTACAAATTGCGCGGCAGAACATTGTTATAACACTTTTTGTACTTAGTATGCTAATGTTAATCTGTAACATCAAGGCAATGTACTGTAAATTTTATATTATCTATCATACAACAATAGTTATATATAAAGTGGCAATAAAACCAAGATGACTCTTGGAATTCCAACAAAGTTGAATATTTTTACATAAGTTACGCGTTGCAAGCGCATTTATTTGTTGTTGTATTTGTATAGATGCGTAAATTTATATTTTTTTATAATATATTCATATTTTTATAAAACTCGAAGGAAAGTCCTTTACTTATATAGATAGTGTTTAATAAATATATTGACGATAAACAATTATGTATTTTGATTATAACACGATCTATTTAATGATTCCAAAACTGGCTATATTTAATGAATGTAACGTAAACGTCAAACCGGATCTATATATTTATCTAATGATTCTAATTTTGCTGTCACGACAAATGGCATGATGCTCTCTTAACGTCAAACCGAATCTATATATTTATTTGACGATTCTCAATTTGCCGTCACGGCAAATGGTATGACGCTCTCTTAACGTCAAACCGGATCTATATATTTATCTAACGATCCTCAATTTGCCGTCACGGCAAATGGCATTACGCTCTCTTATGTCGTTAAGTCTTCTCTAAACCAAATGATTCACATATGCCGGGCATCCCGTGACGGCCAACTTTTTTCCCCCCGATTCCAAATAGGTATGGGTATGTATAAAACAGAATATCGCTAAATACGACAGATACACCCCTCTGTCTTCGGACGACAGTAATTTTACTTAACAAATTTCGAGTTATCTCCGAATGATCAAATTATCCTCTAGCCGCAAACACATAACTGAACCTTATAATGAACGACGTATAATTTTCTTTATGGTGCTCAACTTATTGTCATTCCTAAACTAAACCTGGTAAAACGTACAATTATGTACACAAATTAAAACGCAGCATTCAGGCCTAAGTTTGAATTTAAAAAATCTAGTAGTCCAGTGTACAATATGATGTAAATTTAAGTTTTATAGATTTTGCTTTTCAAGTTTCACGCCAACTGTATGTAATTTCACCTAATATTTTCATTATTGCCATATTATTCAAAAAAATATTGTCACAATATGTTCTTTCATTTAAAACTGAGGATCATCTAAACGCCCAATGTGCATTTAAATGAATTAATGATAAAAAAAATATTGCTTGATTTTTTCATTAAAAAAAAGACTACATAGCGTGGGCTGTAGCATGTAATTTGTAGAACAAATTGAACACTCAAAATACTCTTTATTCAATTTAGGCCCTGAAAAGGCACTTATGAACGTCAGAACTACCACCGGTTCGGAAAACATCCCAGTCATCGAGAAGAACCGGCAAGAAACTCGATCTGGTTTATCTTTTCATAATAACTAACATATTTTTTGATTATTACAACATAATAAACACATAAAGCTACATTCGTTTTTAGTGGATGCACAGAGAGAGGCGTCACTTCCACTGGGTTTTTAACTCATCTTGATCATTATAGCTTGGGCCCTAAGAGGTTAACTTATTCGATGGACAAAGTATAATGTGGTTGTTGAAGGAAATAAAACAATAAACACATCTCCATCGTAACATTTATTTAGGAGAGACACCTTATCTAACAACAGAACAATGAGATATGCCATTTCTGTATATATATATTTACAAACATGAACATAAATAATATCAAAATACGCTTTATGCTATCTGTAGTCGTTTGGAGCCCACGACTTATCATTCGCCTCTAATATACGACACAGAATAAAGCGATGAAATAGAACACAAATCCATCTTAGCACCACTGATTATCGTGGTTATAAAAAAACACAAATTATAATTTCTTGCCACGAAGCGATACAAACAATATAATTACAGTCGCGTAATAACACTTGGATATATTTAAATATAAAAGCAATTTAAATTGTAAAATATCGTTATTCGTGTAAGGAATTTCAAGTAATTGCTTGTAACGAGTGCGTTGATAAATAAATGCATTGCAATTCAAATGTATCCTTAATTGCGTTTGATTTTGACCTACAGGCTCAATTAATATGTTAAGTTATACTCGAAACTGAATGTACAATGTTCCAGAAAGTCGATTCACGCCAACAAAATCCAATATTTAGGCTACGTATTTTTGTGTACAGAAGTGTTTAGCAACTAATATATTTATGTATACAGTAGATAATGGCATGGAATATTAATAATAATTTCATTATTGCCAATTGAGATAGGCGCAAAGTCTTACATAGACCTAATATCTATAGATAAAAATCAAACACAATATTTCCTACTTCTGTACTCTCTAGTAGCATATATTTTTATAATGTTTTTTTTAATCTACTTTTGATTTTTACATCTTAATTTTTGTAGTTACAATATACAATCTATACGATTTTGGAATTATTTTTAATTTGGCACAAGTGAAGATTAAGTATTGGCCGTACCCACATGATTTCTGGACAGAAAAATACACTTGTACTTCTGATAATCATTAGTTTTAATGGCGAAATAAAAAATTTAATACTTAAATATTGTCAGATAATGGTACTAAAAAGTCCTTTTTTTTCAAAATATATGTTTTTTTAACACTTTTAATAGTTTCGAATTATTCTGTATGAGTATTTTGTCAAAAAATTTATTAGAGAGTCCTATTTGCTTTTAGAAAAGGTTAATTTATTTCGTTATTCCTTAGAGCTAATAAAAATGAGCGTGTAATATAGTTGTCAGTTTCTTGGGTACGTCCGCATATATTTATTTTCTATTCCGGGTACGTGTACGAATTTGAAAATATTTTACATTCCCGACTGACTTCACTGTCTCAAATTTATTTGAGGAACAAATTCGTATCGCTGGCGACATAAAATATATTAAATATATTATTACAAATCTTGAAGCTTTGTAATAATATATTTCATAAAATTTTTATTAAATAAATCTTATGGAGTGTGGAGGTAAGAAGTATCTTAAACGGGTCTTTACCCAAAGAACCGAAATGTATGAAATAAAGGTCTCATAAATTACCAGAAAGGCGTTACTGTAGCTAGAAGACTTTACCTGAAATCCACGTCTTGTGAAATTAAAAGATGCCCAATTGGTCGTAAAAGTAAACCATCAAAGAAACAGAATTCATTATCTTCTTTTCGACTCTCGGTATGTATTTTAATTATAAAACTAAAATATACTATTCTTACCATCAAAGAAACAGAATTCATTATCTTCTTTTCGACTCTCGGTATGTATTTTAATTATAAAACTAAAATATACTATTCTTATAAAGACAGGTTTTATTTTTGTTGTTTAAATGGATCATCTAAAAAAATACTTATCAGATTTTAAATATTTTTTATCTACCTATAGAAAAATACATTATCAGTGAATAATGATGAGCTGTATTTTATTTTCAGGTAAAAAATTATCACGAGCGAAGCCGCGAGCAAATGTTCATAAACTATAATTATTATTGTAACTTCAACTTATTATTTTATCCTCTAGCTGCAGCAGCGCCATCTAATTTTATACATTTTGACGGACATACGGACGAATACTTCTCACTTAAGTACTCGATAGAGAATACTAATTTCATTTGTTCCTTTTTTAAACCCTAATGTCAATGCGAGAATTAATCCAAGGTGAAAATGAAAACGTACCAGAGATCGATCATATGTCTCTACAACTGGACTATGACATTTACAACTGCTATTATCTCGAACTTCTATGCTAATCTATATAAAACTAATATGGAAAAGAATTATATGCAGACGTGCAAAATATTATATATGAGTAATTATATAGCTATAATTCCTTTTCGGTACAGACCGCCAGTCGACATTCCAACTTAATTGAAAAAATATATATTTATATTATTACAACAACCATAATATTTTATTCGTCTAATTATATTAAAAGTATAGGGTCGGGTATGTTCTATCGTATAGATCTAACTATTTGTTGATGATCAACTGATATACACATTAAATGTGTTTTTTTTTCCCCCTTTGAATTTTTTTTTTTTTGCTTAAAAAAATACAATTTTTTTCAAAATTTTTTTTTTCCCCCTTTTTTTCCTTTTTAGAAAAAAACAACACTAACAATAAAAAAAAAGGTATTTAATACATTGAAAGTTTTAATACAAAGAAATACGAACAACAAATACAAAGAAACAAAATGTTGACTATAGCTAACTTCAGGTGAGCGGTTAAGCAGACAGCTTCATACTGTTAATATTGTGTCACAGATGCGCGCGCATCTTAAAATTTCACTCTCATCATTTTTTCATAACGCGCCTAAAGAAGTATAACTTCAATAAAAAAACAATACAATAAAATAACAATTATAATAAGTAATTAATTAAAATAATTAATTAATATTCCGGTGAAGCTGTTAAGACCTTACCAGGTCAATAGCGTAGCCAGTTCGAGAATATATATTTTTTTAAACACAAAAAAATGGTTTTCGAGAACTTTCGAGTCGGGTCCCACATTTTGACAACGAAGTAAATTATGATATTTAAATGTCAATGATCTATTTCAAATGATAAAGAAGATTAGTTATAAATTATCTTGTTATCTGCACCATTTTATGCAAGATTCGTTTTATTTTCATGTGTGTTTTCTACCACAACACAAAATAAGTGTACAGTTAAACCAACGTAGTTCACGCTTTTTTATATTTATCCAAGCACAAATAGGTCACATGTCCTATCGGAGGTTAATCATAGTTTGCAACAAAGTAGTCCAAAGTAATTCAGCTCACGCTTCCTTATATATAATCACAAATAAGTCTCGTCCTATCAGACGTCAGTTTTTACATGACTTATGATGTTGTTATTTTACAATGAATGTTGTTATAAATTGTTGCCAATTATTTTGCTGTTGGGTAATTTGCTATTTTGCAATTTATAACGATGACACTATAAATAAATTTATACTCATCGTTTGTATCTTTTGTGTGTGTTCAGGTGGATTCACGTATTGGTTTAGATTCACAATTGAATCCGGTAGGTGACGCTGCGTTTGACTTTTAGGAATTATTTTTATTATCAAAACAGCACTATGTCCGTCGGGCCTGCTAGTTTCTTTATAATTTGTTGAATTGTTAAGGTGTGAAAGTGTAATAAACAGACTCATATTCGCATTTATAATATTAGTTAGGATTCATTTAGTTAGGGATCACATATAGAACATACCCGGCCTAAGTATAATCTTCGTAATATAATACCACAAACCCTGTCACCTTGGACAAGTACTATTGTCACTTATATTAATTCTCACAACTTGATTTATAACGGTGGTTACATTAAATCCTTTAAACGCATCAATCTTATTTATCAATTCGATTAAATATTATATATTTTTATTTTACATGTATTCATATTAGTCCGATTAGGAAGTGACTTACGTTATTCTCGAAGGAGTGATATTAAATGATAATTATAAGGGAGTTCGGTGGGAATCAAATATTAAACTTTTGTGTTTGTAAAATAAATATTGTGTGAAATGTCAAAATAAATCAAAAATATTTATATTCGGAGGGGTATATAATGAATTTTTATAGTAAAACCATTTCAACGAAAACCATGACTTTCGTTCATTGAGATAAAAAAAAATGACATTTTGATATACAAAGGTTTTTATATGTCAATGCGTTCGTTGCATTTTAAAATAGAACAAAATATTATATCGATAAAAGTAAATAGTTTTTGGAATTTGTGCCCGCCTGTCTGTCTATTGTTACAGTGGTATTGTATCACACAGAAACTATTGAACCAGTTTCGATGAGATTAGAGTACAAGTAACAAATACATTTATCTATTCTAAATAGTTTCAAAAATTAACGAATCTGTATTTTGATGGGATTCATAAACCACCGATATAGAGTTGCAACATCGATTATCATGACATTTGTTTATACTTCTATTTGTAAATATAAATAAAGATAATGTTTTTTATTGGTTTTAGCGTTTGTTAACAATCTCATCTGATATTAAGTGACGATTTATTCTAAACAGGGGGCTGGCTCTCAAGTGCAGCTGCCGGAAAACACCAACAGCTGCTTGACGACATATTTTCAACTAGAGGGTGGTAGCTAGCTAGACTTACTTAGAAAAAGCCTTACCGCTATGGCATCAAAATAGAATGAAAAATAATAATTTAACGTAGTCACTTCCAAATTACATTTGAATCATTCATGATTAACTTGATTTATTTACCTACATTTATAAATAGACAGCGGAAAGATATAACATTTATATATTATTATACTATATAGACACAAGTTATTGAGTGAGTCCACAGCAAAGAGGAGTTAACATTATTTACATTGAATGGAATGACTCATAGCTAAATACGTAAACTGTATTCTTATCTATTAATTTGAAAAAGGTTTAATTCTCTACTAGATACTTTTTTTTATTAAAAATTTGTTACAGACTATATGCACGTTATTGTTAATCTGTGTTATTTATAAGTTTTTTTGTTTATATAATAAAAAATATGTATAATGGAAATACAATACAAGAATATAATGGATTTTATGTGCATGATATGTTGTGAATAGTAGAATTTATTTGAAAAAATATTTCGTACTGATTAAAAGGTTAAGTATATCTATGTTATGAATGCTTTCTTTTTATATTCAAAGTTTTTCTTAAAAGATTAATATAGTATTTCAAGCTTTTGATACTATACAACAAACTTTCGTAATAATTTTGAATATGATTTTTTTAGACGCCATAGTTAGTGAGCGAAATATTTTTAAAATTCTCAATCACCTAAAGAAAGTTAAAAAATATATTGTAAATATCTTAAAATTCATTTTAATATAATAACAAAAATCTAATTACATAATTATTAAATTATTCGAGAACGTGTGTTTAATTGTATCTAACATTTTATTGTTTTAATTTTTTACTTTAGTCAATTAGTTATATAAAATATTTCATAATAATAAAGACACTACCGGTGGTACACGTTAAATCTCATCTTTACGCCACGTGTACCAACGGAGGTACACGTAAAACTTGATGTTTAGGCCACGTGTACCACCAGTGGTATACGGTAGACTTGATGTTTAGGCCACGTGTATCACCGGTGGTACACGGTAGACTTGATTTTTAGGCCACGTGTACCACCGGTGGTACACGTTAGTCTTGATCTTTAGGCCATGCGTTGTATCTCCCGTGGGACAAGATTTGACAACTATAGAAAACAAAAGAATTACTTACGTCATGTTATGTATGATGTAACGTAATATTTTATGATAATAAATCTATTTTTGTCAAAATATCAAATGACCTGAAGGATATGTCAGGCAAAAATGAATTAGCACAGAACGTGTCAAGGAATTGCCATCGAGCGACATGAATACTACTTCATACGTCCGACTATTTAATTATGAACGTTTATGTATCACAATACATACAATAGAAAAATGATATATGATCCAATGGAATGCATATAAATCTCACAGAATTATATATGAGATATGAAAATGTACATAGAATTTGTGTTATAACATACTACAACTAATATGCTAGATATTGATTCCGAATATAATAAGCCATGACAGTTTATTACAGAGAACAATAAGAGATAACGAGAGGTAAAAGGGAAGGAATCTGACAAAGAGAAAGCACTTATTTGAACATTTTCGTTTACAAGGATACAATATGAATTATCTAGCTGGTAAGTATCCTCTGAATTCAATAGACAAGTAATGTGGAAATTAAACTTGGAATTATAAAGTGATTAGTTGAACTACAGTTCTCTAGTGTCGTGAATGTCGATGCACGAGTTTATACTCTGCACTACTCGTACTAAGGTAAAGCTAATGGTCATTAAGCAAGACGAACATACCGAAATGTCTGCGTGCTTTTTTAAAATGATCTTAACGTATGCTTAAATGTCATGTATAGTATTTTTGTATATGGTTTTAAGATTGTAATAAATATATAGAATCTATTATTTAAGTTGGATATTTTTGTTCCAAGCAGTTTATAGATATACAAACATCTTCCTCTCTTCTTGGTTGTTAGTCCCACATGGTGGTGGGTTCAGCCTTTCTTACTTTTCTATAGATTTTTGTATAGATATACGAACATAATAACGTGAAAATAATTGTTTAGTACAAATTTATTTGTAAGGCAAACAACCGAATGACATTTACAAACTTCGTCTAATTGTGAGAGTGACATAGACTATATATTTAAGTAATTTTTCAATGAATAAGAAAGAGAGGACGAATAAATATTAATTTGTGGGTACCAATACTATAGAATCAACAATTCATTGAAAAGTTAGTGTTTTGGCAATCATGTTTTTTTGATTCTCTTTATTAATTTTTCTATTTACAAGAATAAATCAAACGGCACATCACCTAGATATATATAGTATTTGAATATTTTGACGACTAGTAATAATGTAGAATTCTTTTTTTATGCTATTAGGAGAAATAGAGAAGTGATAATAGGGAATTCATTTAATTTTCTAATCAACTCTATACCTAACACGTATGCTAATATTAAAGCATTTTTACGCACCATCAAAACACTCTAGTGACGTACAGAATTTAGAAGAGAGCAGAAATAAAACGATGTTCTTACATTATTTCATATACATTATTTGCAATAACTTAACGTAAGGTAAACTGGGATAAATTATATTTTGTACATTCTAATTAATTGTTCGAAGCAATTATTTTTTTTAACACCACAGACAGTACCGTACAATTAACTTTTTTTTTATATATTTTATATAAAATGCCCAAATTATCGATAGACACGTGAACACCATTAACGCGTTGTGCATCATGGTACCACCGATGGTACACGGTAAACTTTATCTCTGGGCCACGTGTACCACGGGTGGTACACGTTAAACTTGATATTTAGGCCACGTGTCCCACGGGTGGTACACGTTAAACTTGATCTTTAGGCCACGTGTCCCACGGGTGGTACACGTTAAACTTGATCTGTAGGCTACATGTACCACTCGTGGTACACAATTTGATAACTATTGAAAAAGAAAGAATTACTTATGTCATGTTATGTATTATGTTGTAACAATATTGTATGATAATACGTGATGTCCGGTGAAGCTGTGAACGCCCGTCAGGTCAATAGTGTACTGTTCGAAACAAAAAAGTATGATGGCTCGGCACGTAAGGATAATGAGAGGAAAGTAACAATAACGACATCACTGGGGTCTGCATTAAAATATTCAAGCACTAAAATCAATATAAACTAAATATTTGGGTAAGACGCTACGTCAGTGTGCTCATTTGGCAATGAAACATACATTACTGTGTTGTATTTTGTCATTTCTACTTAATCTCTAAAATCCTTTCACCGATTTTAACTTGTCTCTGTTAAATTTCATAATTACTGCTTAATCTCTCTGGAGAGCATACGCCTAGATAAATCGAACACTTCTCCATAAACCAGTAGACCTGTGTCGATATTCACATACATCTACTGATATCGATTAATTTTATACAACATAATCTCTATCTACTGTAAGAACATCGTGATATTATAACATTGATTGTTAATTTTTCTAGGGTTCACAGAGAATATAATTTAAGACGCTTAACAACATTAAAAATAGTTCACTTTTAAAACATTTTTATAATACATTTCATACTTTTAATATCAATTATATTTGAGGCCAATTCTGAAGTTTTTTTTTTTAATATTTGTATAAATAAATTCACCTTTTACAGACCGTGAAAAGACTATTGATTTTAATTTAAACATCAGAACTTCAGAATTAACCCCTTAACTACTTTTTGTTATATAATTAAAATTCTCGCTAAAAAATAGTGAGATTACATATAGGCACCATCTAGTGTCGATCGCTGGCACTCAGGTGTCTAACTTCACCGTAAGATGGTGCTTTATTTACAACAAATTATACACGAGTTTACAATAGTAAACGTCGCATGTTAATCTATAATTTTACTATTTAATATACCATAAGTAGATGAATTATCTGGATTTATTTAATATATTTGAAATATCTAGCAATCAGTTAAGTGATGCAGTTTTGTTTTAACACGTAACTGATTTTTTATAACCATAAATCGTTTCCCTAAGAACGTATTGACGCTAACGTCATCATAGCTTGGTTAAAACAAACAATCATATAACTAGACCTTAAATAAAATTTGAAAAGCGATTCACATCTTATTCTAATGGTTTTTAATATCATAATAATATTTATATAATTAAATCTTCATTTAAAAATTAAAACTTATGAATTGGTGACCATTATTGAGCTCGCAATTTGGCCACATTTGCAATTGTCTGTCACATTTATCCTAAACAACTAATGTATTTACATTCAAACTATGATAATTAAAATGCACAGGAGACCATTACGGTCCATATTCACTGGGCTACGTAATTATTACACTTATATAAAAAAAATAGAACATAGTGATTACAACTTTTAAATGCAATTCATTTATGATTTATATTCTGTTCATAATACAAGAAACTATTAGAATGATAATTACTAAATACATATTAAAAATGACTAAAAAGCATTCAATAAAATTCATCGATTGATTGAAAATAAATATCGTATGAAAAAAATATATAGAACAATATATGTAGTCTGCATGTAGAGTAAATTTATCGACATCGATAATTTGATACGAGAATTTTGTCAAATCTCTACCGCACTGAATTCTTGAGAAACTCTACAACAACTTGCGATTCATTTAAATATTATTAGATTACATAACCTAAACTCCGAGTACTAACCTATCGAGTCCGTACTATAGTTCGATATTATCGATAAACGATAATTAATTTTTTAACTGTTTTGCACCAAGTTCGTTTAAGTAATTATGTATATAATCGTGTAAACGATTACAGTGAATATTTCTGTATGAATATTATGCTCGTGACGGAGCTGGTATAGTTTCTATGGACTTCATTGTTGTCGATACTTTTGCTGTCGGTTATGTATGTAAGTGAGGGCGCTTACACGAGATCGGCGTCGTCGTGGTCGGGCTGGTGGTGTGGTGGGATTGGTGGTGGTGGTGGTGGTGGTGGTGGTGGTGGCGGCGGCGGTGGTGGTGGTGGTGGCGGCGGTGGTGGTGGTGGTGGTGGTCGGGCCACGGGGGGCGCGCTGTAGTGCAGCTCGCGCTCGGCGAGGCAGAGCTGACATCAGTCGAGCGCTCCGATGCACTCCGGCTCCTCGCGCACGCACTCCTTCGGGAAGTAGCCAGTTCGATGGTCGTCCTGTGTTGTTTTATGAAGATCGTATTAGATATAAACTTTAGGGATGAGGATTCTTCGCAAAAGAAAAACCGATCCAATTCGTGGTCTGTGGAATCATTCATGGAATAATCGAGGTTTAAGGGATCGATTATCCAAAGATCGGTCTCTTATATTATTTGATGAGCTATTTCCTAAATTATAAATTATTGAATGGTTTTATTTTTATCTACGTAGAAAAAATCTAATTATGATTTTATAGTGTCAGAGATCAATTCGATGTATAAAGTCGTTTAAAATAATGGATTGTTCAATCTCAGATCGCCATCCCTAGTACCATTTATTTAGAAGAGAACTGCACCCACGAAGTAGTTAATATAAGGGTTATTATAAAGCATAATACACAATGGATTCTCTCTAATAGTGGGTTGCACTATTTTTTTCTTTGTTTGGACAAATTAATATCTTATACTGAAAACGTCATTTAATTACTCGATTTGAGTAAAACTGAGTTAATTGTACGGCGAGGTGTATTATGTAGATTTAATTTAAAAAATAAGTGCGGTTAATATGTGGTAGAAGAGAAGCCTTAAAAAATACCATGAAATATAAAAATACACTTGAACTATACACCACGCTGGTTAAGTTAAGTTAAGACTCATGCACACATACATACATAGAACGCTCGAAAGTATTAAGTAGTAAGTAGTAAGTATTAAGTAGTACAACATATACGGAGGAGATCGTAAATATGAGAAACACTGTGTAATGGATTCTATCTCATTCTCTCGCAAGTTATATCCTATAGACGTATTTGTTTGTCTTTATACGTTTCATAGAGTTTCAAATCACAATGAAACAAAGGAGGTTTTGACTTTAAAAAAAAACAACTAAGGATAGTGTTACCTTTTCTAACATTCTCCCTTTCCACCAACCCCTGTTATCACCCTCTTTGCTGAGGATCAACACTTTAGAGCCCGGCCTGAGAGCTAACTGTGAAGCCTCCAGCGGCCTGAAGTCGTGTAGAACTGTTGCTACGATGCGCCGGAATGGCCATCGGAGATTCGAGTTAAGCCTTAATAAAAGAAAATCAAATATTACACTATGAAATATTTTAAAGCTTACAATTTACGATGGCTCGAGTTATATTGTGTTCACAATATTCATAAAAAAATTACCCTTACGTCTCTCGGTCAATCGCGCAGGTTTGATATGATTCATTATTTTCAATATGAGATGATAACTCCTGTCATCCAACAACACGAAAAAAGAACCAAAAGATATTCAAATTTATAACTCGCTCAAATTTATAATTCATTCAAATTAATTATGTTCAATGTATATTTTTAGAAATTGAAGAATGGAACCATAACTCATTTAGTTAACACCTTGACTGTTACGGTGTAATCATCTGTTTATTTTACGACACCACAGATATTTTTTTTAAATTGTAAAAAGATGCTCCGATCAGCAATGATCACCGTGGAGTCACAAGAGAAACTGTTATCGGTCATACACGACCAATGTCAAAGTGTTCATATACAGTATCATATTTACCCTTAAAATGGAGTTTTTGACGGAACCCTTTTTTTTTTTTAATTGTAGCTCGGCAATGTGACTGTACTGTGCCTGATGGTAAGCACGGTATAATCCAAAAACAATGGCGACCACCGAAAGACATACTATCCATCACCGGTCGCCGCTGTCATGCCGGCCTGAAAGCGACCCAGTCAGGGACAACCCCCCGCCCCCGTTGCTGGATATACACCGGCTGATCCCGGAACGCGACACGCCCAAACGTGCCACTATAGCGGGTGTTCCACCTGGTGTACGGTGGTCGCGATCCAGTCGGGTACAGACACCCTACCACCCCGCAACCGACCCTTGTCTGTCATGTAGTGGATTTTGTATTTTATTTACAATCTTCTGTTATTTGATTCTACATTTTATAATATTGGTGGTGTTTTACATAATACAGTTTGGTTATTATGCACAAGTGAAGTGGATGGAAAATTGGATGGAATATTGATTCTGACTTGCTACAAAACCTCTCTGGAAAGTTCTAACAAGAGGGCCATCTTGTTACAACAAAACTTACTACTGTAATATTATTACCTACTCGACAATGGCAGTAATTATCTACTAGAAGATTGTTTGAATATTGAAAGACTGACTGGAACTGACTAGAAGATTGAATTGAAAATTAAAAAAAAAATACCCTTCAAAATTCTCCGAGAGACTGGTCTTCTCGTAGTACGAGACGAGTTCCACTATGCTCCTAAAGAAACGGGACTCGGAGAGGAAATAATGTGGTACTTGATCTATCGGCTTCCTGCACACTCGCATATGTTTCACTGTGTTGTCCGTTCTGGGGAGGAAATTATCATTACATATTATAAAATAAAGTATTGTAGGTGGTAGAGCCACGCTGAAGCTATTACTGGTTTCAGCATGAATGGGTCGGCTCGCCCGGGGTACTACCACCCGACCCACAGAAAACCGACGTGAAATAACAGTGATTGCATTGTTACGTTTCGTTCGGTCAGTGAGAGTGCCGGAGACCCACCTCCCCTCCCCTCTCCTCTCCTCTCCTCACTACCAATTCCCCACAAAAACAGGATGGCCACGTACATGCGACTCCTCTGGTGTTGTTAGTGTCTATGGACGGTGGTGATCACTTAACATCAGGTGACACACCTGTTCGTTTGCCTCCTATGACATAAAAAAAAGTCCTCTGCAACGTCTGTCTGTCTGTTCGCGACAAACTCAAAAACTACTGGATGGATTTTCAAGCGGTATTCACCAGTTGATAGAGTGATTTCACGAGGAAGGTGTAGGTGTATAATTTGTCTACGTTTTTTTATTAACAGAGAAGGATAACGAACGCCGGGCCCGCTAGTATATGTATATATAGGGGAAACGGTTAAAAATATCTCCTTTCTCTGTTTCTCAGCCGATTTTCTTCATTATTTTTTTGTGTAGTAGCTATTGAGAAGCTTTATTGTTATCAATAAAAAAATAAAAAGTTCTTTTTCTGTATGGTTTAAGTTCGACCACTGGACGAGCACTCGTTTATATTAATGTACAAATTTTTATCACACATGTGTTCACAGTAGAGTATTGCCTATAGCGTACTAATGCCAGATAGCTACCTCGTCTCCCCCTTGAAACCCAATCCAAAACCCTTTTAAATTGGATTTTAAAAAGTAACACGTTGTGGCGTTTAATAATTTTCATTTTGTGAGCTTTCTTTAGTGCGAAATGGAAATCTTTGTGTTAAGGATAAAAAAAATTAGAGTGACAAAATTAAAATTGCATATTCATTATTTTTCAATGCAAAATATAATCACTTATAGTCCTAGAATATTGGTGGCCATATAGAGAAACATCTGAATTGCCACACTTCATTTTGTTTTCACTGCATGGTCCACGTGTGTATTTTGTTCTTTAGGCTCATAATCAGACGTATTATTTGGTACTTTTAGTGTAAGAGTAAAACGTATATGAATATACAAATGTGTATGCAACATTGAAAACAGTTTTTTGCGATTTATTCTTAAACTATAAGTCCAATCAAAAAAGTGCATTAATGTATTTCAATTGCTTTTTATTAGGGGAATCGAATAACGTTTAAACTTTTGTAAAATTACGACTTTATTATTTTTTATTGTCCTACATCCGACCTCTAGTAGTGAGGCAAAGTACCGTGCGGCGGGGTGGGTATCAGCTAAAGATTTCGCCATGATAAAAAAAAAATAGTTGTCTGTCAATTTGCTTTCGGACGATAATTTTACGTGATAACGTCATAAGAAAACATTCATGAAGAATTGCATAGTTTTATGAATTGAATTGTTTAGTCCGGTGAAGGCCTTGCTAGATCAATAGCGTAGTCAGTTCGAAAAAAAAAAATTAATTGAATTGTTCTGTATATAGATAGATGCGTCTCGAGCCGAACGCTTACGGCGATCGCGTCTCTGTATCGTTTGTTCCGCGCTCTCGCTTGCACCAAGCGCTCAGACGGAATGTGACAATGAGTCACGCTGTGCAGTCCGTGTGGCTGGACGGAATCGATTTGTAAGACGTTATCACGTCACAAAATGTCCTTACATAGATATTGTCTATAGTAAACAATGTATCTGGTAGGTAGGTAGTTACTTGAGTGACAGCGCGTATCTGGTGTCGTTGGGGGGGTGCGCGGGCTGGTGGGGGTGGGGCCGCACGCGCAGTAGGAACGTGCCGTCGACGCGCCGCTCGAGCCGCGCCGTCGCCGTCTCCCGGCCCATCTCACCCACGTACCTGAACCATCACATCATCATCACGACTTCACCATACACGATTATTATGCAACCGTTTGGGGGCCCATTGATTACTCGAGGCGTTGTTGAGGCTTTTTTAATAAGAGAATAAGAAAGTAAGAGAAGGAAAGGAGATAAGGTTCTGTGATAATGTGTTTCAAGCTAAGTTCACTTTTAAAGTGCTATAAAATATATTACATTCAAAAAATATATTTTCCACATAATTGCTCGCAACTTCCTATGTAATAATTACAATAAAAACATATTTAATAACAATGAAATATAGTTCTATAACACTTGGACATAATATAGATCAGAAACCAAAAAGAGAAATACTCTTTAACGATATTAATATGGATGAAACATGTTGTAGATGTTTTATTGATTGTACACGGGGAGCTACTTTAGAGATGAAAGAAACACCTTTGAATGGGGATTAGTATCGAGGTGATTCGAGTGAGAGCATAGTATGATAATACTGACCACATGTAGTAGTGGAGCGCCATGTCGGGCTGGTGGTGGTGCGGCGGCAATGGCGGTGCAGGAGCCAGGCATCCACCGCAACGTCCCGACGCCGCTATGCAGTCCTTGTGCGCGCACGCGTTGCACACCGAGCACAGGTACCCCTGCATCACAACACCCCACACACTCCATCACTCATATACTTTAACCCAAGAATTCCTAAACTATTTTGAGTACGAGGCAGGGCTGTAGCAAGAATCGCATTTAAGGTAGGGCGGAAGTAAAAAATATCATAATTGATCTGTCCTTGAACAACTTGAACTTGAAAACAATTTAATTATAATAATTTATCTTAGTTTTTGGTATTTTTAAGGTAGGGCATTGACCCATAATGCCCCTCCCCCCTAACTACGGCCCTGGTAAGAGGCCCCATTTACAAGAGGGGCAATACAAGAATTACGTCAGCACTGATAGGGCTGGGGGGTCCTTAACTTATTATTGATGGCATAACAGACAGGGAGCTGGGTGGTGATTACGTCGGCAATATATATTTATTTCACCAGAAGAGATTTAAAAATACTTATATAAATGTTCAGGTATGCATAGAAGGGAGAGTAAGAGCATTGCTGACTTTTCTGACCAAGGAGAGGGAATGGTCCAAAATTACAAAAATTCTGCTTACGTAACAAGTATTAATGTAGCAAGTATTACCTTGAACGGCCCATAATGAACTGATACCTTAGACTCAAATTACAAAAACCTGTATATATATACAGGATGGAATTTTTAATGCCACCTGGAGGGAAAGTACTCTAAATAATAGAGATAGCAAATTTTACTCTAAAGAAACATTTTTTATTTTTGAAAAGAAATAAAACTGCATTCAAAGACAATTCGACAATTCTCTTGCTTCACCCGGGAATCGAACCGACTAAAATCTGTAAAAATTACACCCTGTAATTTTATTGCATCGATCGTTAGGGTAAATCACAAGGATGAAATCTCTCTAACATACAAACAGAGTAAGAATATTTCATAATTAAAATATAACTATGACTAAAATTATAAATTTTTAAATATTTTTCAATATATACTAGTTTCCTATATCGATATTATCGTATGCAGTATTATCATATCGATAAAGTTCAGATGGTATAATTTTTTTTTTTTTTTATATCATAGGAGGCAAACGAACAGGTGGGTCACCTGATGTAAGTGATCACCACCGTCCATAGACACTTGCAACACCAGGGGAGTCGCAAGTGCGTTGCCAGCCTGTGTAGGGAGGGGGGGAGGAAGGGAAGAGGAAAGTGGAAGGGGAGGGGAGGTGGGTCTCCGGCGCTCTCACTGACCGAACGAAACGCAACAATGCAAGCACTGTTACTTCACGTCGGTTTTCTGTGAGAGGGTGGTACTACCCCGGGCGAGCCGACCCATTTATGCTGAATCCAGTAATAGTTTCAGCGTGGCTCTACCACCTATAAATAAATAGTTTTATTTAAATCACTGCAAGTCTAAACATGTTCCAAGTCAGTAATCACAAGTATAAGCTATACACAGGTATAGCCTGCACTGACATCTGCTGATCTGAAAGTCATCATACACATTTCATATCATAAAAAAAAGTTTATAAGAATTTTACTACATTACACGACATTGAAGGTGTAATATACTATTTCAGATACTGTTAATAAGATACTGCAAGTATTTTAATGTAGACTTCAATTAAACTAAAACTTACCTGAAATATTCTTCCTTTCAGAAATTTACTGCAATGATGACACGTGGCGGGTTTTTCAAATGTGTGTAGAACAAACTTGTGATTCGTGCTTCTACAACCGGGCGGTTCTAAGTTGTCTCTGAAAAAGCATCGACGTTATTAAAACTTAAACTATAATATGTCACAATTTTTAAGTGAATTATCGATAAAAACACATCATCGATAGTTTTCTTTTGACTTGTACGGTATAGTGACGACACTACACTCGATGGGAAGCATAGTATAAATCAAAAATAACGGTGACCAAATATAAATCGAAAAGCGATGATGACTTAGTTTATAGCATAATTGGACACCGTGTTGATCGACATAGGTTCAAATCCTTGTAGCTAAGTTGTAGCTTTCGCGGTGAAATGAAACATCGATATGCAACCATGCTCGGCTGGCTAGCTACCACCCTCAAGTTGAAACTCTGTTGTCAAGCACTTGGTGGTGTGTTCCATCACTCACACTTGAGACCTAGTTCTCCTCTATGTTTAGCATGTTAATACTATTTTAGGCCACACCATCATTCTAATATAATATCAGCTGAGACTATGGTTAAATGCTAAAACCTATTCTTATATACATCATTCTTCTGTCCGTGTGTATGTGACTGAATTCCTCCTTAACGGCTGGACAAATTTTTATGAAGTGTTTTGTATGTGTTCAAGTGGATACAAGAATGGTTTAGATTCACAATAGGACACTGTAGATGTCGCTGCGGTTGACTTTTAGGATTTTTTTTATTATCAAGGCAGGACAAGAGTAGAACGTCCGCCAGGCCCTCTACTAGGATGTATAAACTTACATAGCGTCTCGAATGGTGTTGACCCATTTACGTTTGCAGTCGTCGGTGCGTGCGTACAGAGTGAACGTGACGTTCTTAGCGCGGCGCACGAGGTAGAAATGCGATGACCAGCGCGCGTCGCCCTTCAGCGTGCGTCGACTGCATCCCTCCTCCACCCGGTACTCCGCCAGCCTCACCCCCACGCGGTACGAGTACTGATTATCCTGGTCGTCATCGAAACATTCATCTATACACTACAACCTGTATACGAACTCGTTAAAGTAAAAAAATGACGCAACAAAAGTGAGAAAAACAATGGGGTTCAAAAAAAAGCCCGTCTGGAGCGTTGTCAAATCGTTTGAGTAATGACGTCAACCTTACAGAGTTTTCCGCCTTTATTATTTTATACTTGACTATATGAATATAAATAAAGTTCTCTTAACGCAGACGACGTTTAATTTATGTACAAATTTAACATTACAATTGCATGACCATACAAATTGCAAATACATGACATTACAAAATCAAATCCTTAACCACAAACTACACACATACATAATGAAGGTCAAATCAACGATTCCGATAACTAGATTATCGTTGAAAGACGTTTAGATTAACAAAATAGCAGGAATACATTCAGTTAATATAATTGATACGTACATAATAATCGTGAATTTCGTGACTAAAATTAAATTACATCAGCTAAAAGTTTACAGCCGTATGAGCGACAAAAGTTGTAGGATTAACTACTCCTCAAATTTAACAAAAAAAAAAGTTTGAAAGAACGATCTTGTAGATAGCGTAGAAAACAAATATCTCACATAACAACGTATAAAGCTAACAATGTAGTACGTTAGATGAGCGGATAGAAGGCATTAAAATAAATTTAACCATGACGGTATATACAATCTATTGTGGAAGGTAGAGGTAAAGGAGAACTGTCTCATACGGAGACTTTTTGAAAAAGTGTCCAACTCTAAGTACATAATAATAGTCCCAAAACTCTCCAAAATGGCGCTAGCATGGGCCAAGGATATGTTTAGTCCTAAATAATTTTGTAAATATAACGGCTGTCGCAAAACTTGGAGAGTGATACCATTTTTGTGTACTTTGAATAATACGTTTAGTGATTTTCGAGTGTTTACTGTTTTGAAACTTTTTAAATTATGAACCCTATTACTACTGTAGTGCCACTCTAATTTAGTACATACTGATTGACACATTCATGATGGATCTTCATACATTTACACTCCATACAAACGATTTTAGTCGCGCTATTTCATGTTGACCTTTAAAGGATATGACAAGATTAAAAATATCACATAATTCGGTAATTCTTCATTGCACACTCACTTTAACGGGTTTGCAGAGTAGCATCAGTTTATCGAAGACGAAGACGTATCTGGCTCTGACCTTCTGGTCTTCGTGTGCTTTCACCTTCAGCTCGCCATCGAGCAGTAGCCGCCCGTATGCGGCGAGGGAGGCGCCGCCCGCTCCCATCGCGCCTCCGTCCCAGTCTATTATACTCTCCTGTTTCAGTTTTATTAACGAATATATCGTATCACACCACAGATATTTATCTTTTATTACTTTTTGTCAATTTTAGCATTTGACCACAATCTAACTTGTTGTCGAGCAGCCCTGGTAATAAGTTAACAAAATAGTATAGTCATTTGAAGAAGCCCTATCACTATTGTGAGCCACCTCCGAATGACTCACAACTATAGCGATGATTTGCTGATACCGAAGTTGAACTTGAAGAACGTTGAGGATTTCTCGCAATAAAAGATTTATTAATAGTGGAGCAGCGAAGGATGCGCTCGTATGCAGATACGTTCAAAACAGCTGACTATTCGATTACAATTCACTATCTAACGATGACTAACTATTAATGTTACTATGACGACGACTATTAACGATGACTCTAGTACTCTATTACGCGGTTATATCTATTACTAAAAACGACTGCTCTCTATGCCGCCCGCACCTGATTGTTAACGCTCCGGGCCTTGCCTATACGGCACCGGGTCGCTCGCCCGACACTGACGGTGCTCCGCCAATCAGAGCACTTCATAGCCACGCGCACAGCGTCAGGGCTCGGCTAACCTACTACACAGTGCGGGGCGGGGGCGCGATACGTTCCCTTCGCTTTCTCTTTACTTCATAAAATATTTACAGTTATACTCACAGCTAGATACATTATTTTAAACTATTAAATTATTCTATATATAAAATTACAAGGGTTAGTACTTATTCTAATACTATTTCTATATAAATCTCACTTGTTGGTACAATTATGATATTTTACTATCGAACTTTATTATAAAATCTATGAACTATTTAAGACAAAACACTATAATACTACGAACGATTAATATTCACGACTAATTAACACACATTTACTTTAAATTGTCGCGAACAACTATATTATATTTCACCACGATTTTGCTTTCACCGAAAGCTTCGACGCGATAATTTGAAATTCTTCAGTTTTGAAATCTCTTGTTGATATCAAATTTTCAAAAATCGAAAATAAATAGTAATTAGAAAAACCCCATTACCAAAACGGAATTAAAAATTAAGGAATAGATAGGAGTTTAAAATACAAAAATCTCTATAAAATATTTAAAATTTCTTTTATTTATTTATTCAATAAACACAGTGTATACACTAGGTATTAAAAAAGAAGATCGAATTTGGAATATTCATAAGAATGTTGTGACTAGAATACAATAAAAAAAAACTATCCTTTGAAGGAATAATAACAAAAACTCAAAATTTACCAGGAGCGCTATTTGGAGGGGTAAAACGTACCATAAAAATGAGAAAAAAAAATTCACATCGTCCGATTTGGTGTGAAATGACCCATATATACTCTATACACATATATCGGCTATTGTAATAGTTAAACAGCTTTCATATAAGACTATCCCGTTCTAACTATAAAACAACCAAGAAATAGATGAACTATGTTATTATTACGTAATGTTTTCCATCACTGTACAGTCATTTAAGGAACAGCCTATTGTCTAGGCCTCATAAGTATTGAGATGATAGAAGAAGAGTAAAATAGCTAGGATTAAAACCTGCACATCAGCCAGCACAGCGAGCACCTCGCTGTCGCGCTTCACCTCGTTTATGTACTGTGCGACGTCCACCATTGCCTCTTTCGCTCGCTCCAACCCTCGGAACTCTTCATGATTCTATAATATTTTCATTCATTCATTTCTCTATTTTTATTGTAAATATTCACCAACAGCCTTATATAAAATAATTATATCCAAATATATAAAGATCCAATGTCATGATGTTTGTTCACTATGAACTCCGAGACTATTCAACAGATCTGCATGAAAGTTGACAATTATGTATAATTTGATCAACTTGACAGATAAGATAATTTATATTTCGATTAAGGATAATAGTAATCTCAATATATTTTAATTAAGTATAAAACAAAGTCCCCTACCGCGTCTGTCTGTCTGTCTGTTCGCGATAAACTCAAAAACTACCGAACGGATTTTCATGCAGTTTTCACCGGTGGATAGAGTGATTGATGAGGAACGTTTTAGTATATAATTTGTCAAGGATTTTTTCATAATCAGGGCGGGACAACGTCTGCCGGGCCCGCTAGTTTTAATTATAAAGTAAATGATTGTCAATGTTTATTATTGTTGTTAATTGTAAGTTTCATCAGTGTCAAACAGATAGCGCTTTAAATTAGTTTGTTGACAGAAAGCTGTAGTACCGACTGTTTTAGATATCTTATAGATGGCGCCACGTTTTAATTTTGTATTTCCTTTTCAATTCCAGTCTATTTTATGGTACACATGTTTTATTCAATTCAACTGAGCCACAGCAACGCGTGGCTGGGTCAGCTAGTGTCTTATATAAATTAATAATGCAAAGACTTTTTTAACGAATGTTTTGGCAATTCACCTGAAATTGTACTTATTTCCAATTTTAAGCTTTAACATAATAAATAATAGAAGGAGAGTTCCTTTGTCGATAAATAGCGGAGTTATTGTAGAAACAATATGTACTCACGGGCTGTGTCTCCTGCACAAGTTTGTCAAGCAACAAGTGATATTTGAGTACCCTCTGCATCGGTACAGACAGTATGTCACGGAGCTGTATCCGCCCGTCGCTGTGTTCCTTTTGATATTTCTGTAACAAGAGACCATATTATGACATTCCTTCTTTTGGTTATTGGTTTAGTTTCTCGCAATCTCCTCTAATGGCGCTACAGACACCAATGACAAAAGCCTTTAGACAACAAGACACATATTTGTAGTGGTAGGATGTATATACCCTGACTTGTTGCTCTGTACGATAGTCACAGCATATTTATAAGCGTTTAGTAACAGAATTTTAACGCGAGGATAGAAAGAAATCGTTTATTCATAATGCATTATACAATACAAAGTTTACAGACTGATTATAAATCTGCACATTCCGGAATTATGAAAGGGATTTAGGTTAGCATGTGCCAGTGTCAGAAGAGACACTTAACGCCGGTTATCTGCTGGAACCCATTGCAAGTCACGGTACGTAATAAATAAAAAATATCAATAAAAACACTTAAGTATATGGGGAAAATGATTAATGTAAAAATAGTAGAATTCATAATATATGTAGGGGAAATAAATAAGGTAAAAATAAATATTAAACATGATTTTAACACATAAAAGAAGCAATTGTAGGCATAACAAAAATGTATGAAACTCAATTTAGATTTTTGATTGGTTGTTCTACAAACATTGCAATATAACTACATATTATAAAACATAGTCCTCTGCCACGTCTGTCTGTCTGTTCGCGACAAACTCAAAAACTACTGAACGGATTTTCAAGCGGTTTTCACTAGTAGATAAAGTCTTTCATGAGGAAGGTTTAGGTATATAATTTGTCAAGGATTCTTTTTTATTATCTGGTCGGGACAAAGTCCGCCGGACCCGTTACATAATTAAAAAAATGGATTTTAAATTAAGTTCAATGTAAGGATAGAAGGTAACCAAACAGCAGGCAACTAAAAGTTTTCCTACCCTATGGTGTGAAAATAGCTATGTTTTCTTTCACCTAATACTTAAAATTACTTGTATCCAACATTCAATATTACTGTAACGTATCAATCATTGCATTAGTCAAGGTTGTGCTCACAAATCGTGATGGTATTTGATACTCACAGCCAATTGTTTACAGAACGTGCTGTCCCTGGCCTCGAGGGTTTTGAGCGTCTCCTGGGCGTGGGTCAAGTTCGAGCAGTAGTCGCCGTACAATAGCAGCCGTTCCCTCCACGTGAGGAACACTTCCGCGAGACGAGGAGCCCCACTACCCGGCACGCACGCCTCCGTCGCCAGTTTCAACTGCCTCAGCATACCGGAGTGGATTTCATGGAGTTCCTGTAATAACAAGCCATTGTTATATCATGAGATTATATAATCATGATCACCCTGTAAGAGACCCAATGAGACCTAATGGTTCCCGTCTGCCTGCATTCCGATACCTAGCACGTATATGTATTCTAATAAAAAGGGACAAAGAGTAAAAGTCAAAGGGACATAGAGCGGGCATAACGATTTTTCCTTACGTGACGATTATTTCTATCAGTCAATTCCTACCGGAAACTGCGTGACGGGATTTTGTTCTAAAATAAAATTAAATATGTATATTGTTTTCGTGTCACTAATTACTTTATTGTATTAATAAAACGAACCACTTCATTATTTATTTCGCAAGAGCGATACGGTAGCAAAAATGGTTTAATATCGGCTTCAAAATATCAAATCCAGATAACGTAACAAACAACCAAGCTTTAATACAACAACGACAGTACTGCCTCTATATAAGTACTACCAAAATCTTCCTAGGGGTAAGTCTACTAGCAAACTTATGCATTTTATCCTTACTTCTTTTAAAAATCTAGCCATAACTTTTATCGTTTATGAAGTGGAAACTTCTTTGGACGCGTTGAGCGGTATTTTTGGCAGGAGATAAATTTATAATTTCGCGTCATGACATTCTACGTAAGCATAACCGACCGTATTGCGCTTGCGCGGCTTGCATCAGACTAGCGACGCGTAGTATAGGGGGCCGTGTACGTGTAATATTGATATTTTGCAGCTCATCATACGTTTTATTGATTAATAGACTTTATAAAAATGCATATTATTATTATTGCTCCGAGTGCCAATAGATATGAAAACCTCAATAATTTCAATGTACAAATTCTGAAACTAAAATATTGTTATCCAAACTATGATTAATATGAACATTCAAAAGAGAACATATTTAATTGTTTTGAGTTTTCACTTCTGTTGGCAGTCCTTATTGCCTCTATATTTTTTCTTATGAAGTAAGAATTCAATGATAAAACCTCACCTTGACCCCGAAGAATATGACCTGCAGATCCTGGGGCTTCAGATACGGCATGAGCGGCCTCATAAAGTGCTTGATTATTTTACTCAAAACGTCGACATAATTACACTCTGTGTCGACGAGCTCTCTAATAACATAATCCCTCTTTTCTAGGCTGTGCGAAGATGTCGCTAGCTATAACACAATATAATCAACATTTATTAAGTATTGCTCACAATGTAATAAGTCATGCTGATTGCTGTTTTTAAAAGAACCGTGGCCTTATTTCGCTCCTATGACTGACTCCTACTTTTTATTTCGTTTAGAAGGTATCATAGAATACTAATCTATATTTATCTGTTAACATTAAAATTATTACTTGATACATACATAATTAAATTTCAGTATATTTTAATGAGAATACATTCGGTCGATTGACCTCTGTTAATCGCAAGCATTTTGTCTTATTAATTATACACACATAAACCTGTATTTGATTATTTTCGTATGAATTATACCTGGTTTTAGCATTGGTACCATAATGTCAGCTTATGTTAAATGATAGTGTGGCGCAAAAAACACGCTAAATCTAGAGGGTGACGTCTTATTTTCAAGTGGCAGAGCCACGCTGAAGCTATTACTGGTTTCAGCACGAATGGATCGGCTCGCCCGGGAAAGTGCCACCCTCTCACAGAAAACCGACTAGAAGTAACAGTGCTTGCATTGTTGCGTTTCGTGCGGTCAGCGAGAGCGCGGAGCTTCCTTCCCCCCTCTCCCAAACACAGACTGGCAATGCACTTGCGACTCCTCTGGTGTTACTAGTGTCTACTGACGGCGGTGATCACTTCACATCAGGTAACCCACCTGTTCGTTTGCTCCTATGATATATAAAAAAAGGGAGAGAGTATCTCACGTGTAGCTTAAAGGTACTTTGTTCAGTTATACACATCAACAACGACGTCAGGCGGGCTTTCGAAAAAGTTCTACTACTCCCAAACTAAGGTTTCATCACGTTGTTTTTTATTATCAAGAGCTCCAATGCAATGGCGCTGTCTTCCGTACGCGATGTCCGTTAGCACATTAGCACCGACCTATAATCGCTACGATGTTTAGTGTAATCACAACTGAGGGCTACAGTACAGGTTTCTTCACAAGGGACAGGCAGATATTTCGAAAGTGTCGCTTCTGGTGTTGCAAATACGCATTAGGTTGCGATAACCGTTCACCATCAGGCGAGCCGCACACGCATTCGTCATCAACTTATCAATAGAATCCCCAACAAAAATTACAAAGAAAGAAAGAAACATTCGTTGAAAAAAGCCAAAAATCGAACAGACACTTCAAGGAAATTATAATTTAGAAAAAACAATAAAAAAATATGTTACAACAATGACCGATCTAAGCTAAATCTACTGAAGCATAGCTATGGATGATTAATATTAAAACTAGCTGTTAGGATGGTCGTGCTCCGAGAAGTAATTGCGCCATAAATAATGCACATCGTGTACGCTTCAAAACTTTTACTTGCACCAGACTCTTGTATTCATTTGAGCACGAAATATTTAGAAATTCTCCGTGGACTTTCGTTTTTGTATAATACTATAGAGTTATATTTATAATTTGCGGAAAAAAACTTTCTCTCTATAGCAACGAAACTGTATTTATAATTATTTTTAAAGAGAGGTAATTTAATTTTTGTTAACTACATTTAACTTTTATTACGTTTACGATTTTGTGAAACAAATATACTTGAAAGAGGTAATTCCACAGACAATAACAGTTATTTGTTATTCTTTTTTCATCGTAAAAAATAATCATGACAGTTCTAATTATGACTTTCGACATTTTTTTTTCAGTTTTATTTTTGGTAACCAATCTTCTATATTATTACTGCCTTTATCGAGTAGATAATAATAATACAAATGTTTTGTGATAATTTCAATGTTCTAACAAAATGGCGACTCCCTTGTTAGAACTCTCCATGGAGTTTTTGTGGCATCTTAGAATTCGTGTTTCGTGGTACGTAAAACATCACCAATATTAGAAAATATACAGTCAAATAACACAAGATTATGAATAAAATATAAATCTCACTATGTGACAGACTAATATCCCGCCAAAAACCCCTTTGACACATTTCAATAGTATATATGTTATCTGTAATGCATTATTCCTGTCAATTACTTCTCGAGCGATAACAAACACCAAGCGAAACGAAATTAAAATAAGATAAGCATACTGTGTGCAGGGAGCGTGGCGGTGAGGGATAGTCCCTGATCGTGGTGTTGACAGAGCACAGGTCGTGGTAGATCTCCTCGTCGTGTTTGCGCGCGCAGTAGCTTGCGTACTCACCGTCGTCGCCGCTGGGGGGCGCGCACGCGACGCCACTACGCACGCACACCATGCCTTACTTAGTTCACTCATAAACCACAAATACTTCCCACGACAAGATAGCATCGATAAAATTTTATTTACCAAACCAATGTTTTTTTTATGTTTTCTTTATTAGTTTCATCACAGATAACCCTTCACTAGATGTGAAGTATCAGGCACCTCCCTGAAGTCGAAGCATAAACGGAATTATTAACTACATACGTGTTCACGAGAATATAAAGTACTAACAAACGCCCGCTATTTCATCCATGTTAATTTGTAATGAGACAAGCATTAGAACTGGAATCCCCCAGGGTAGACGGAGTTCGTGGTCGACCTAGACAGACCACGCGAAGATATGTGCTCACAGAGTCTTCTAAGATTGGGCTTACTTGGATTGAGGTGAAAAGTGAAGCCATCGACAGAACGGGATGGAAAAGCATTGTGTCTGCCCTCTGTCCCGCCAATTTGGGGACATAAGATCACAAAAAGATAGACAGAGAATAAAAACTTCCCTGTCTGCTGTCTTTCCGGAAAAAACTCTACGGATTTTCTCTGTTTTCCCAGTAGATAAAGTGATTCTTGAGGAAGGTTTAGGTATATAATTTGTCAAGGTTTGTTTTTATTACCAGGGTGGGACAACGTCCGCCAGGCCCGCTAGTTTATAATAACAACAACAAAAAAATTGTCTGGTGCCACATAGTGGTAAATTAAAGTAAAACGCGTAAGCATTCCTCCGTGAAAAAATATATGTATACCAATTTTTATAATGATCGGACAAACGTTGTTGGCGTTTACTGATCTCAGATATACCAATATCTGTTTTTATTATACATATATATATAGGGCGCATTTCCTTTCAAATTCGCCGGTTTTTGTAAAAATATAAAAAGTATAATAACTTTAAAAAAAAGAACATCCCAATTATTCAATTTTTAAATGAGTTGTAGTTATAAAAAAACTCATTTTTTATATTCACAACCATTTTGGATTGAGTAAAGAAAATTTAAAATTTCCTGAAAACTCCGGAATATTTTTCGTAGAGGTCAACCTCTAAAACAGTTGTTATCTATTACTGATATAACAATTTGTTGTTGTTTGAATAATGTTTTTGTTTGCCTCAATGCTGATTAATTATCCGTCTCTTTCTAACATGTACGTATATGTTTACACGTATTCCCGAGAATTCACATCTAGTTATGTAGAGATCTGTGCGTATCGGTGACATCGTAATAGTGATGTTCATTTAAACATCATTTAATTATAAAAATTGTAATACATGTTGATTAATTTCACGTAATTATAGTTTCTTCGTGTCAAAAATAGGAACATTTTCTTATTAAGAAGTTGTGTATTTGACGTTTACAGGATTAATCTATGGTTTATGATTGAACCTTTTTTCACAATATAAATATATAAAAACGACTACATAAAGCAAGGGAGAAAACAAATTTACATACATACAATCTAATATAAATGGTAATTTGGCATTAATATTATTCAACTAGAGATGAAAACTTATCGCAGTTACAAATAATATCGAAAATTTGCAAAACAACTTTTCATGTAAGGGCGATTACTTGATTAGTTTCTTTAGGCTTTTGATTTAGGAGCGAAGAATAATATTTTAATTTGTTTGCGTTTGTTATATATAATACAACCCTTTTAAGTCGAACCTTGATGAGTCAGAATCCTACAAAATATTTTGTAACTTTCCGTTCAAGACCCCAAAACCTCTGCTACACGAATAATTTTCAAAACCCCTATAAGTCGAAATAATCAGCGAGTCCGTACAAGCTGTTTCGGTACATTAATATTAATGTCCCTGCATAGCAAGTCCGATGAAGCTGTTAAGACCTTGCTAGGTCAATAGCGTAGTCAGATCGAAAAAAAAACCCCGCACAGAACAAAAAAAATGTGACCACCGTTCGTATCTCAAACATAAAAATGTTTGATTTCACAACATACTAACTGGATCATTTGTTGGTTAGCATTATTACCTCTATAACTCGTAGAAACATAAGTGACCGACACTAAGAATTTGTGAACAATGTTAAAAGTTTTTTTTCGAACTGACTACGCTATTGGCCCGACGGGCCTTCACATCTTCACCGGACACAATGTTAACTCAAATTACATACAATCTATCAGCGGTCGCTGTTCTCATACCGCGCCTGCAAGCTTCCTAGCACCTGGATATTATACATCATTACATAGTATAAAACAAAGTCCCCTACCGCGTCTATCTGTCTGTCTGTTCGCGATAAACTCAAAATCTACTGAACGGATTTTCTTGCAGTTTTCACCAGTAGATAAAGTGATTCATGAGGAAGGTTTTGGTATATAATTTGTTAAGGATTTTTTTATGATCAGGGCTGGACAGCGTCTGCCGCGCTCGCTAGTTGTCTATAATTTCGAAATGAAACAAACCACAATCCCGACGACCGTTTTATCACAAGTTCTATTGTGGTGGCAATTGTGTCGGATACTGACACTACAACACCCGCTTGTTGCTCATATATCGTCTGATCTATGGGATACTATGGACGGTATCCACAGTCTCTAATAATCTGACATATTTTAAAACTAGCTATGCCCGCGACTCTTTCCGCGTGGAACCTAATGTAAAAAAAAAACAGTGACTAATAAATCATCTCAAGTTATATACTTTTCTTGCATACTTAACTCGAGACGTCATTAAAATTACAATAACTTTTGATAGAGTGAACCGTTTTTAATGAAACCAAGACTAAATGTTACTCGAGGATGTGTTTTATGTTTTCCTTCCTGAGGTTTTTCTTGTCAACGCAGTACTTTCGCAGTAATGCATGTTTAAACAAACAGACAGAGGGACATTTAAAAAAATGATTGTAATGTATTTTATAGGACACCTGCAACAATTTTCTTCGTAGAAATCTAAAAAGTACAGATATATTAGATTTACATTCTTATTATATTATATATCTATACGACGATAAAGACGCAATTCACGGGAAAATAACTGCTTGGTATATGAAAATCTTTACTCACCGCGAACAAAGTCCAAATTATGCCGTTCAATGTTTTTTTAGTTTTACTTTAAGACATTCAAATTTTACATGTTTAAATTAGGAACATACATAAATAAACTCTACATCTTATGAACGACTTAACTTGGAATTGGCTCATTTTGAAATGTAAACACTCATTCTTTTCTTCAATTGTACTCTCATTTTTGTATAACGTTTAAAGTTTAATAAAAAACATAATGAAAATAAAAAAAAAAGCATTCACAACTCATAAACTTTCTAATATAAACGTATTTAATACTATTGTGGATTATTTTCATTGAAGTTAAATGCTTCGTGAAAAAATCGATCGATAACTCGGATACCGCGAAAGTGGATGGAAGAGTGGGGGTTTTTTGATGTCATCACACGGTTTTAAGAGGAAAATCATAAATCCGTTATCTCTGTGACCTCGGCAGAGGTCCGGCCACTTCGCAAAATAATTAATCGTACGTCTACACTAAATTAGCCTAAGTTCAACTGTAGATAAATAATTTGGGCACACTTTTTGCCATTGTTTGGTGTAATTTTCTAGTTTTGTTCAATATGATCTGACCAAAACATGGGGTTTGAACCAAGGGCTATTCAAGTATTACGTAAGCACTCGTGAAGAGGGGGGTCCTTGATTTGCTTATTTTTGATAACATGGCATCTGAGTTCGGGTGGTGACTGCGTTGTTAATATTGATTTATTTAACCAGAATAGATTTAAAAATCATATATAAAATTTTATGTGAGCATGGGAGGGGGACAAGAGCATTGCTTACTTTGGCTGACCAGAAGAGGGGGCGGACCGATTTTTTTTATATCTGCTTCTATGATACTTGAACGGTACCCTTCTGCCCAACGGCAAATTAACGTAAATTTTGAGTAATCCATTTCGAACACACTGAAACTCGAACCTACGGCCATAGGATAGCTATTCCATTGATCATATCCATTAGACTGTCACGACCTAATTAACAGTCTATTGTCCCAGAAGGCCTCGAAGAAAGACGGTACTTATCACGGACAAGTTCATTAGCATCGTAACTAATGCGAGTAGTGCTGCGCCCGAAACAGTAATGGCAATGTCGATAATCTTGCCTAATATTCGTATTCAAAAATACGTTTTAAGTAGTTAATAAAGAAGTTATATGTTATTTCATAAAAATGAAATTTTATTAACGATTTTTTATTTTATTTACACGGATATATTCTCTATACTAATATTATAAAGCTGAAGAGTTTGTTTGCTTGAACGCGCAAATCTCAGGTCCACAACTGGTCCGATTTTAAAAAAATATTTTAGTGTTAGATAGCTCATTTATCGAGGAAGGCTATAGGATATATATAGGGATAGGATATATATCATCACGCTAGGACCTATAGGAGCGGAGCACCAATGACTAATGTTTCAAAATTATTTTATTTTTCCTTTTGAGAGCTTCCGCTGCGTGTTGGCGTTAGCCCAAAGTAACTATTCCACGCGGACGAAGTCGCGGGCAGAAGCTAGTTATATTATAAAGGTTAAGATATTGTTTGTGTATTTAAATGAGCTAATTCCTATAGCTACATGTCAAATCTCATAAATATTTTTATATTTGTAGTTTATCTATTGAACAACATTATAGACTATCTAACATTACGCTACGACCCTATCTAACATTACTTTACGATGGTTAGAAACAGTGCTAAGCGAGAATGAAGTATTAGTGCCTACGGGCAGTGTGGTGCAGCGCGAAGTATCGGAAAGCCAAGGACAAAAAAACTTTACGCAAATGAAACCGCGGGGCATGCCTAGTATATTATAAGATAACAAACCAATTCGTTGAAAATTACTATTAGGCATGTTGTAATTATGCATGAAAATAACTGAGGTATTGAAATTAGTGTGGCTACTAAATATATATGTCACAATTGAAGTCAACAACATAGTAACTTAGAGAGAAAACAAATCAACATATTTTGGTTTTATTTTGGCAGTATTAGACTTCTTCCAGCGGGTAGATATAACTTGTCAAAAGAAATAATTAACATCGCTATCAGAATTATTACAATTGATAGTATTTAGTAAAATTGTTAGTAGTTAGTAATTATTGAAAAACCTTTGATAATATTTAAAAAAAGAATGAAAGGGCAAAATTAATTGGAATTTTTATTATAGTTATATGTAATTTTGTTCTGTTTTTATAAGTAAGATTAAATCCAGATTATTACGATTTCCCAGAGCAAATCGCAAAATAGCAAATTTAGGCTATTTAAATAAAACTTTCGATCATTAATCACTCAAGTAGCGCTATGAAATACACGGTGATTATAATTTGACCGGAGACGTGTCCCCGACTAATTAATCATTTACTAATAATAAACCGAACAAATGAGCCTCGAGCTCGACCTTTATGAAAACCATTCGTACGGAACCCACGCGTATAATAAATTGTGTTCATGGAAGTATAAACAAAGTCTATGATGACGTGGATGGCTTGTTTATTGATGTTTACCGAACTAGGTGTGTACAAGACTATGCTGATACACAAAAATTAACTCTTTTTCATTTTTCCTTTTTTTTATTTATTTTTTATTTTTTTTTCAAATCTGGTATTAATTTTTTTTTTTTATTACTTCTTGTGTTTTAAAAAAAAAATTGATTGTGTATAAAAAATTTTTTTTTTTTTTTTTTCCTCCCTCTTTTTTTGTGGTGATCCTTGGGTTTTCGGGGGTTCCCCTCCTTTTCTATTTTCTCCCCAATAGACCCCCCACCCCCCCAAAAACCCCCCCACCTTCCCCACCCCCCTGTTTCCCCCAGAAATTTTTGGCTCAAATTTCGGTGTTGATGTAATCCTCAAACTTCGAAATCACTCATAGTACACCTACACTCACCCCAATCATCCCACCATACCCGGGCGATAAAAAAAATTTTTAACACCCCTTTCCCCTTTTGTTTCTCTCTTTTTTTCTTTTAAAATTTCCCCTTTCCCCTTTCTCCTTTTGTTTCTCCTCTTCACATACAGCCACCAGAAACCCGGAGAACCCGGACCCCATCCCAATCTCAACCCCATCAACCACCCATGGGACATCTCCAGAGACGTGTTTTGAAGGACTTGGACGGAGCGACAACAACCCACAGCTGAAGGATTTGCTACAATTCCATTGGGAGCGAAACCGCAAGATGACAAAACAGTCTCATTAATTCAATGATAATCGTTGCCGACAATTTCTAATAGCAGAGAGCCCATACTTTGTATTAAATTGTTCTATTCTTTCACAATAAATACATTTTCTTTAGAAATTTCATTTTGTAAGAAAAAAGTTTAGTTTCTTATTGGTTGCGCCGCTTTATATATGTTTGAAAATTCCCGCGTTATGGATTAAATCGCGTCACTTTGAAGCCCGACCAATTAATTGCGATCAGGTCACGCCATCTATCTTGCCCAATCACAGTTCCCTTTAACTATGGCACATGCTAATTCGGTAGCGCGCCGAGCCGCGCCGCTAGTTTCAATTGCGGCCACCAGTGTTCGACTGTTGCCGCCATTGTGTTGTGTCACTTCGCCCGCTATCGTCGAGTAGTTTACGCGGCTCGCACAGTCTTGTTGTGTCGTACCGCGCAGAGCCGCGCCGCATGCTAACATTTTGAGTTTTTGCATGGTCGAGTGAGAAATAAACGCATCGCTATATACGTGCCGACATTTATTATAAACAATAAGTGTTGTGTGAGAGAAGACTCGGTGGAAAGAAACGAGAAACATCTAGCCAGCTAGCCACGTGGAGACTGCATCGCCGCGAGGTATGTGCCAAGTTTCCATCCTGCCCTTCTCTCCCTAATCGTAACTGACCGCAATAGTTGAATATCAATATAGCACCCCCGCATATACAGTCCACTTAAATTTATCATAGATAAACCCCCCCGCCGCGCCCCCTCCGGGTCGTCGACATCGCCGCGGCGTCACCACTTATGTATCTTAGTTTCTACAGTATATTCTAATATTGTTCATTTCTGTTATTAAAAGAACTTATAAAGACAACAGCTGTATTTTTACATCATAAACCCAAAATATTTTAAAAAAACACAATAAATCCAAAATTTAAATTATACTGTCCTTTTTATAGTGTAGATCGTGAATTAATATCGATTAATATTTACAGTTTAAATTCAAGACTAGCTTAAATAAAAATTGTCATCTGTCGATAAAAATTATATCGATGGTGAAAATATTAAATGACCAATCACTAAGGTGTCATTGACGGTCTTCACACATTAGTTAATTAAGGCTTTCTATTCTCGACATTATTAGTTAAACTTTGTCAAATGATGCGTAAAACTCATTATCCTACTAATATCAGGAGAAAGTTTGTTAGAAGGGATGGATGGTTGTTACTGTCCCACGCAAAAGCTATCTTCTATACTTTTATAGATAAAATTTGAATGTTGTATAACGTGGGGTGACATAGTGTATGTTTTGACTAATTTTTATAGTGTACGACGTCACGGGTACTTGCTAGTACATATACAAACATACACGTTTCTATGTTAGTTTGTATTTATGGCTATATCATTCACCCAATTGTGATGTATGTAACTTTGTTGAGAAGTATCGTCCGAGTGCCCGTCGTTTCTGAATTAGTACAATCATTTTTCAATAGATGGCACACCAGTCGGTTCAGTTTTACTAAAACGGTAACAGATACTTTAAAATATAAGGTTCTGTATAAATTTATTAATTACATCTTCAAAAGGACCGCTATATTAACACCAGTCGTGATAGGTGACTACTGCCGAGCATTGTGTTTAGAACGCAATTGGTTTCGAATTATCTTCAGTTTTTCTCAAGAGCGTACACATTTTTCTCCTCGAATTATTACGTAAACGGTTAGCGGTATGTATCAATAAATCCTCAAATCGTTTACGTTACAACATAAAAATAAAAACATTCGCACAAATGGGAGAATAACACGGTGTAATGATTCTTTTTCGTTTGTTATTTTATGCGTGCGTTATCTCTGACTCGGTTTTAAGAATTTTATTATACAGATATAGCTTTCGTGTAATCATTTTGTTTCAATTCATATATTTGAAATTACAATTTAACTAAATGTTACTTAAACATTGTTTATTATATTATCATTTAGACATCTGTATATTATATTCATGTAGTAGTGAAAATGTTAGAACCAGTGCAAAATGTAACTGCGATAGCGCCAGTTTGACAAATATCTCTCCTGCTAGGCTGTTCCGTTATTTTAAAATAACCGATGCTTTAAACTGTTGCTAGTTATTACGCTGTTAATTAATTTACTGCTTTGTATCGTGTTTTGTTTTGTGGCACTTTAAGTAACCCAAAGTGCTCTCTTTTTCATATTTATTACTTGCTGCGTAATACTTGTTTGTTCATAGACTGTTATAAGACCATCCGATCATTGTCATTGTCAATAACAATAACGGATAATGAACAACAGAACAATTATGTCTTCAATAACTTGTTATCCATTATCTAATAGTAATGTACTACATTATTAGTTGTCGTAATAAATACCATCTGAATTTTTAACGGGATCTTGGGTTGTCTTGTAGAGGATTTTATTCTTAATCTTGTATTATTTGGCTCTATATATTGTAATATTGGTTATGTTTTACGTAATATAGTCGTGCACAAGTGACGTGGATGGGAAATAATGCCACGGAGCACGGATTCTGACTACAAGAAACTTGTAATAACTATGGCAGGTATTATGGCAGTAATAATGTACTAGAAGATTGGTTGCAAAAAAATAATACCATCTCTAATCTCAAAAGTGTAAATACATACGGACTCAAAAGCCGTACCTACTTCCTTCCTTTTTCTTCTTCTTCCTTGGCATCATCGAATCATAGAACAATTAAAGTTCATTTTTGAATGATTATAAGTTTTTAATATTAGCCTGCTTATATTCTCAAAAAAAATGTATCTACGGGAAATATTATCCGGACTAGTAAATTCCAAGTACAGAGGATCATTAATATTATATCAATAACAAGAATAAGTTTTAACGAATTGACATTACGAGTGAAATTATCGAGGCCTTGTCAACTGATAGGGAACGTATACAGTGCACCTACACTCGCGGTGTGAATCACTCGCTTATTTCCATCTATTCGTTACAAGGTACTCTTATAGCTCCAAGAAACATGTACCGTAACGTGTAAACATCAGCTTATCGAATGTTATCAATTCCTTTAAAACTGGATTCGCATCTTAAGCCAGACAATCATATTTACGTCATTCTGATATTGTACATAATATTACGGCCCGTATGAAGAAAAAAGAGCGAGAAATGTTGCTCTTAAAAGTAATGACAGTATCTGGACGAGTCGAGAGCCGCTCCGCGTTTATAAACATATTGTTGTATATCTTCTCGCTAAGATATCGAACAGGTAACATTAAATAAGTGAACAACAGGTGTGTAATAAAGTATGTAATTAAGTTCCTCAACGAGACTTCCAGGAGGAGTCGACTGGTAAAAATTGTCACATAAGGAAAAAAACGTTATGTCTCCTCCTTGTAATTTTCTTTCTCTTTTCATTAGAATATAAATGCGTATAAGTTCGAGTATCAAAATTCAGGCAGACGAGCATCGAACGCTGCCGGTTGTATAACAGTACTGAACGTATGGTAATGTCGGTATTAGTTAGGTATTTATTACAAAATTTGAAAGCTTCAACTATAACAAATTATGTAATGTAAAATTAGACCTTAAAAAAATTCAACATATTTAAAAATATGATCCACCATTTTTAGATCTTGGTCTTAAAAAATCAGCCGAGGGGTTGAGTGTTAGGAGTGTGTACAACGTACATTAAGTTCATATAGAAATGAATACTTTCGTTGCAATATACTGTATTTTTACTTACTCACAGAAGAAACTGTAATACAATCTATGTAGTAAGGAGTTTGACAAAATTTAGTCCGGTGAAGCTGTGAAGTTCCGTCAGGCCAATAGCGTAGTCAGTTCGAAAAAAAAAGAGTTAGACAGACTTTTAATACGATTAAAATGTTCAGTTGTTATATCGAAAATTTTAGTTCGTGTACGTTTTACGTTATAAGGGGCACTGTTAGAAGATAGCAAAACCCCTTTATAGATAACAAAATTATCAGCGCTTCAGGAAACATCTCTGTCATAGAAAAACGAGCGAAAAGCCCGTATATTTCAAATAGGATAGCTCTATGCCTTATTATAATAGTAGCATGAACCGTTAAAGAATCTACGGGCTATTCAGATATTATGATGTTGCCAAGTTAAGAAACACGGATGAACCCGTCGTCAGAAATTAGTCGCGAATAAAACGCGGTGACGTCCCCTTACCGTAATAATACGGATTCATTGGATAAAGATAATACCAATGACGTTCAGTACAAATTCCACTAGCACATGTCCGTCTTCATTCATTAAGTCCACAATAACCAAACTATATCACGTAAAACACAACCAATATTATCATTATAACACAATACAAGAGATGGAATATAAATTATATGTGTTCTTTTACGCTTATATCTTTTATTTTATTTTTCGCAACGATTCTTGTAGTAGATTATTATTATCGCTATTAGCGAGTATATAGTTTTCGCGGTAAAATATATTGCATACGTATTCTCAGGAATCAGATTTATGGTAACCATTGAGCAGCCGGGATAATGAGCGGCGTTTCGACAAGTGCATGTATAAATCTTTTCAATTTTTACGTCACTCTGCCTTTGTAGTGTTATTGTTTTGTTTGTTGTTCACTTGTATTATGTTAGTGCATTGTTGTATATTTAGTTTAATATTTTGATTATTTTATGAGTTCTGTAATATTTTTGTTAAGTCACCGACTACACATCCGTACATTGCTATGGCCCCCCCATTGAAATCAGCGCTGTAGTGTCATAAAGTTTTACTGTAAAGTGTAGCTGAATTGAGGTGTTGTTGTTGGACATATCTAATTAACCTTATGTATGTTCTCTTTATTTTGTAGGCGTTATGTGTTCCGACAATAAAAGCTTATTCTTTCTTCTTCTTTCTAATTAAAGTTTATTCACTCTAGATTCCTCAGACATAAAAAAATCTCGCAAATTTAACCGTAAAATAACGAGGCGCTATGACAGTCTCTTCACTATCCGTCGACAACAATACCCTCTTTAACACACAAACCTGTCATACTAACGATGCATTAAATTTGTTAAACTCACAATAACAAATTCTTATTGTTACTAAAGGTTTAAGGCGTAGTAGACAAAACAAAAGACATTTGGTTCAACCTTGATAACAACAGGCGAGGAAATGCAAAAAAACTCGGTGATCAGATTCATTTAACTCTACTAAAACATAACAAGAAGGATATGGGGAAAAGTTTCCAAAAGTTTATACGTCTCGGTGTGACACTTTTCAAATTTGTCTAGTACTTATCACAGGTAGAACTAGTTCTGTGGCATATGAATAATTCAAAAGTTTTAAAAACTTGCTATCAAATGAAAGGCAGTCATTCTGTCTTTAAATTCGATAAAAATATTACCTAATATAGAATCAAGCAGTTCGCGCATCCAAGCTAGGGTTGCAACTCATATTCTATATCTAGCTTTTACCCGCGTCTTTTAAATTGTATCAAAGAAATGTAAAATTGTAAGAAAAGGTACAATGAGCGAAATGCCCTTTCCAAAACATTTGTAAATACGACACGCATACCACCTGCATTAACATTTAACGTGTACATAATATGTAAATACTAAAAGTTCGTCGAATGGGTTTTACCATCAGCAACATATTTGGAACTTTAACCCACTATATAAATCCTATTTTATTTCGAACTGACTACGCTATTGACCTAGCAAGGTCTTAACAGCTTCACCGGACTACACTATATAAACCCCTCGGTGCTCACTTACACTATGTAGGTAAGTAATGAAAAGCGACTGAATGTCGACTCTATCAAAAATTATTGTAATTTTAATGACGAATCGACTTAAGTACGAGAGAAATATTCGATAATTAATTGAACTTAGATGCATTCAGATGACTTTATTAATCACTGTTTTTTTACAAGTCTCTGGCACGGCTAGTTTAACAATAAAAACATACTTTGTTTCGTAAAACAAAAACTGACAACCCTAATATAATCTGTAACGCGACACGTGAAGTCTTAAATTATCAATTCGCATAACTGTACCTAGGTAAGTTGCGCGTAGTAAATACAAATTTTCATAACTATTGTATTTCGTAATGCGTTGTAATTCGAGGTCGAGCGTCAAAACGCTTACTTTATTAGATTCGCTTGCCTACTGAGCCAAGTTCAGTAATAACTACTCGTGTACTGAAATTTTAATAATAAACTGTTCGGATTAAATCGCTAACTCCTTCATAAATGGGATACCGTTTGCACTGTTGGTCTTACCATTCTATAACTATAAGAATTCAAATATATTTTGATAATACGAATTCTTTTATTAACTGTATACGCAGGACTTCGCTATATTTGTTTTTTCAAACCATTTCTATATAGTAACAAGGACATAACATAATCCCCTTCGCCTTGGATGTAAAGAGGTCTAAATACTTTTTAATAATTCATGAATTTAAAACAATAGTTAGAAATTCATTTCTGTCATAAATAAAGGACATTGTTACACGTGATCTAAAAAAGGTTTTATGCTAAATCAATGCAAAGTTAGAAATAGTTTAGAGATAGAAGACGTTTGCCGAGTTTGCCTTCTAATAAAATTAATGACGTAAAATTGAGTTCTTGATGAAGATGGAAGGAAGACTGGAATGTGGCGTAAAAGAAGTTACCACTTCGTAATTACAGGCTTTCTGTGAATAAAATACATCAGGAAGAGATTCTTAGGATTTTAAAAACGTTTCCTTATATTCTCGACCCACATTATGAAATCTCCTAAGACATGGAAATAACAGTAATCCGATTAAAATGTGTCTAAAATTATTAAACTACAAATATGTACATATCATACACAAAGAACGATCTATACAAAAATATATACAGTAATATAAAAACTACAAAAAAAAATAATATTAGCTAGCTATTATAATGAAGCTAAAGCGAAATGATTTGTCCGTGAACAGCGCACCGCATAACCGGTCACATCGCAATACCATGCGGGCATAAGGAAATAAAGCCACCTCTGGCATCGACGATGTGAACTTCACGTAGCACAGGTCCTCGTATATCTCCTCGACCCTGTCCTCGCAGGTCGCACTCGGTATTGTAAACTGGACCCAGGGCACGTCCGCCGTGTCCGATGGAGCCGAATTTTCCGTCGCATACGACGGTGGCTCCATCATGCCATTCGCAATACTATAATTTCATATTTTGTTGGTAATTGTTGTAATCAAATACCGAAATCAAAAGGTCCCATTTCGATCAATAGACGTACTACCGAAGTCATGAGTATATGCCGCAAATATTTAATAATATTAAAATTCATTTCGTTTCATTTGAATTAAAAGTCACCTAACTACCAGTGCCTTCCTTTTTTGAATACAATTACTAAATATTGTTCTACTAGGTCATCATTATGTATATACAGCCAAAACCTTTTATAATGACATGGAAGGGACTACTCATATTTAGTCGTAAAAACCGACAGTCGTAACAGCTGGTGATGTTTTTGAGATACGGCATTCAGCCAGGCCCTTTGTTTTGGATCAGTATAACCGATATGTTGTTCTAAAGGATGTCGCCATAAACGGTTTTGACTGTACTCTTGTTTTTATATGTATATAATTATTATATTAGCATTAGGTAAGTATAGTTTAATGTAGGCATTACCAGTAAAATTTAAAGAAATGTACTTACGATGCTTGCAGATCCACATATAAATCTTCTTCAGATTGTGTCCTCTGTGCTGTGAAGGGCCTGAAAGAAATATATTTATTAATTCCCTCGAATTATCGGAGATCCAAGAACTCCCAACTTCTATTATTTTTCTAAATAAAAATATTGCTTTTAGAAAAAAAGTAACACTCATTAAGTGCTAGAAGACACAATTTTTGACATAAAAATACAAGGGTATTTATTACAATTTTGTTCAAACATTACAGTTAGTAAGTTACATAAATATTCTACACAAGCTATGAAATAAAAATATTATAATTGAATAAGAGGATAATAGCTTAACAGTGATACACTCGAACGGCGCCTTGAAGTATTTCAAACTCTGTTAAAAGCTTTTATGGAATGAAAACAAAGAAATCGAATCAAAATCAAAAATATTTTATTCAATTTAGGCCCTGTGTCATCTACACTTATGAACATCAAATCTATCATCAGTTCGGAAAACAACCCTGTCATTAAGAACCAGCAAGAAACTTGATGTGGTTTACCTTTTCATGATACCTATTTTTACAAACATAGACAGATATATTCGTTTCTTGTGGATGCACAAATAGGGGCGTCATTTCCAGACATCGCCATCATTCACATATTGAAACCCTATTAAAACCCTCTTGATGTAGTGTTTGAACTCACTATCCGAACTACTCGAATAAATCATAAATCATAGTACTATGGCAGTAAACAATTTCCTTGTATTCACCCGACTATGAACTATCGACCATTCAAAAAATCATCATAAAGCACTCAATGGTTTGCTTTGGTGTCTACATTTGACACACTATAGTTTAGGCAGTTACCATTTCCAGTCATCAACTGTCATATAACATCAGGTGTGATTTTGGTCAAATCTTATAGCAAAATATAAAATATAATGAACACAATAATTAACTCACTCCACTTTATTAGACAATGCTATCGGGCATTGGCTTAACTTTGCCAAGGTGCACAGGACTCTGTGAAAGTTGGACAAGTCAAACAGCATCGAGGGATCGAAGAGGTCTGTCTCCCGTAACTTGAAAACTTCATGGCATGTCCTCAAGAACACTTTTATATTTCTCATGCACAGGAACTGTAGGAAAAATGGTAAATTTATAATGTTTTTCAATCCAAATATCCTACTATCGTTTTAAGAAATTTTTATGCAATTCTATACCAGCATTTACATTTTATTGTCATGTACAACACATTCCTTTTACGAAACTATTATATTGTTACAATATAATGCGATTATCAAACTGCTATTCTCTCGAATAATACAGCTGATATTATATTACGATCTGTTCTTATTTTGTAACAGATTTTGATAAAACCGTTTTATTAAATTACATTTTTTTATAATCAACCAATAATTACTATTAATGTAAAAAATAATAGTTTTAAAATATATATATACTTAACTTGAAATAGGGTAATTATATTCATTTATTTATATAAATCTTGATAACTACTGATAAATTAATTGCTTAATTAAAACACACTGAGCACAGAGATCATTAAGTATTTGGATGTGTAAACCCTACAAATAATTTAAAAAATGCAGCCGTATATAGTAACCACCTCCTTTTTTGAATTCTGTCAAAAATATGAAATCATATCCTATTACTTTAAAGTTTTTTATTTTATAAATACTACTTCTAAAGGCATAAAATGGTAGTGCAGCATTTGTATGAGACATTACATTTAGGCCATAACCCAAGCATATCTTCTTAGATAATGGACACATTTATTTTATATTTAATGCTAACGTCTATATGATTAGGAAGAGAAACACTAAATATTTTATGTTAGAGACATAAATATGAGAGAAGTTTGATTATGTACATTATGAGATAAATTTGTAACATATCTCAACAATCCATATTTTTCTAAAAATATGTATTATGTACTTACTTTAGGTGTCAACTATGATCCCAAATGAAAGGGCATAAAAAAACAAAACAATTACAATTAATATCCCATTTTTTATTTGGAATATGTATATTTATAGTATTAATATATTGTTAATTTAATAACCAGTGATATTGTAAACAACATTATAATTAGCTTATAACAGAGAATCTAAATTATTGCCACAGATGTTAGTTTCTACTTTTTCTTTATATTACTGTGTTATATGAGGTTCACATTTCCTACAACATCATAAGTCAACAACCCATGTTTGAAAATGAAAATTTATCAAAGTAATCTTTTATCCATGTTATATTTCATTATTTTGATATCTTATCATCCTTATTCGGGACGTGTAATTACATTACATATAATTTTATGATATAAGTAAGATGTGTGCAGCAGTAAAAACTACTATGGATTGAGATCAATATTAGATTTCTTATATTATAAGATTTATAAAAGTAAGCTGTTGGCTATACTTTATATTAAACTCCTATTTATCATTATAATATTTATAGTAAACCAAGACCTATTTCAATTGCATTAAGTCCAAGTATATTATGCAGTACGCATAAATCTATGAATTGACAATCAAATGTCCATTCATATTTAATTTACAATGCAGATAATACACCGGAACATATTGAATTGAGTCCAGTTTGCATACATATGAATGGGGTACTGACATTCAGTACACTGCCTGCATAATTAAATCATATCACACTGAATAACTGTATAATGATTACAAAATTCATCAAAGTATATCTTGATTATTGTACGTAAATATGTTTATTTTATAATGAGTATGCATGTTATAAATAAAATTTAGAATCATAGTCACAACTTGGGATTTCATTGTAACTTATAATATGTAAGAACTATATATAGGCTTAAATGTTATCGCAATCATAAGATTTTCAAGAACACTGCATCTGAACCGTACCTGCGCCATCTGAGGTCTTTGGTTCACATCCTTCATATCGATACAGCCCGGATACAGCACGTTCAGCAAGTTGCACAGAAGCACACCATCGCGTAGCGTGTACGCTAGATCGTGGATGGTGCTAGTTTCCCAATTAGCCTTATGATCGGGACGTAGCAGTCCACATTTCGTCAACCAGGCCGCGCACTCACGCCACAGTTCTTCACCACCAGAAGCCATGTTTTACATAAACACTGCACCACACATCGATAATGTCAGCACAAGTACTGCTTTTCAATAATCAACACGCCATCACTAGACAAGGGTTAATTGATAATTGACATACAAATTGATACAACAAACACAGAACAAACCAAGCGTACCTACTGTAAAGGATAAGATTTTTTGACAATTGCAAGCTAATGTTGCCTGTGTAGAATAAAAAGAGTGAACAGCAGAGACAAATAAAAATTAGTGTATAGATAAAACAATACTATTTAAATTGATATAAACAATTTTATACAGCTTAAAATCTTCCTTGATATTAAAGTGAACAACTACAGAAAATGTACTACAAAAATAAACCTTACCTGAAATTCATGAAATAGATTATCCTAGTAACAGAAAGTAGTAAAGTTATGAAAACGTTAAAAATCAATAAATATGGTCATAGATATATAGAAGTAGACAAGTCAGTGTTACATTTTTCACCATAGCAACATTCGTATAAGTGGAGTGACGCGAGTGCATGTCGAACGAACGAGTTCAATGAAAATTTTATAAAATTAAAGATAAAGTTTGGGACAATTTGTGATCGATTTCTACATTATTGGTAAGTTTTCGATTTACCCTTATTATAACACAAAAATTGTTAAGAGAAAGCGTGTCAGATTAATATAATTTTTATCTATGACACACCCATGTATCGGCGAATTCCAGTTGAAAGTGTCCCAACTTTTCGAAAGCGATTAGAATAATATAATCGTGAATAGAATATATATCATGTATATGTTATCTTTGCGGTGCATCGTGATGCGTCCTGCGGAAGTCTAAAATTGTCCGCGGCCGTTATCCTTATTAGGTTTATTTTGGAACATTACGTCATTGGACTTATGAGGGAAGTTGGTTCGATAGCGGAGCGAGCTAACCGGCTGGCGCGGTGGGGTCGCGGTCGGGCCGGTAAACGGTAAAGTAGAACACTGGTCGCCGCTCGGCAATCAGCATTGCGACGATGGTGCATTCAGCTACAATACACTCTTTTATCTTGATATTGTGCTTATATTAGTAAAGAATTTTCATTGTGATATGAACAGTACTGGTAGATTATTGATTATTTACCTTGCAAGTGATTCGTGTCTCCATTACATCTGTAGTTGATTTTGTGTTACATTCAATCAGCTGATAGGTAATTTAATATATATTTATTTATTTTATGAATATACAGCTAATATAACTTTCAAAATAGAAACTTATTGGATTTTTTTACTGTAGTTTAATTCCTCATCAGCTGAAAAAAAATAGTAGTAATTATATAATGTACTTGAATCCCAAAAAATATAATATTAAGAAAAATTATATTCTTTTTTTATAATTTATTTTACATTAAATTAGTATCAAGATTACACAAGGTGATTGTAGTAAACTAAATTGTTTCTGTAACTCCATTTCTAATAGATTAAATTTGACAAAGCCACTGTACAAGACTGAAATACCAAACAAAATTACTATTTAGTGACATTTATAAATTAAACAAATGAATACATATATTCTTCATATAAAAAAAAATTGAATGAAATATTTAAAGATTAGATTTAGTCCAAAATATTATGCTATAATAGACCATAATAAGTAAAGTATATAAAATTAAGAGATTCTGAGAGCCTGGAAATTTGGCATTATACGTTCTTTATGTAAGAAATTTAAAACAAATTGTTGGAAATAAAAAAAATTGACAACAGTGTCACCTACTGAAGCCAACTATAGCTAAGAACCATCTAGGTCCCCCTTAAGTAAGATTTAAAATCATCAAAATTGTTCAATGCATGTATGAGAAATAGAAAAGACATGCACTGGATTCTTATACATATATACTTAGTTAATGATTAGTTGTTGCAGGATCATTAAAATTTAGGTCTCATTAATTGGATTAATTATATAAACCTTTTATATGAGAATATTAACACACTTACTAAATAATATGGGCACAACTTTATAACATATTTTGAACTTTATTGCTTACTAGCGGGCCCAGCAGACATTGTCCCGTCCTGATTATAAAGAAATCCGTGACAAAATATATATATACTAAATATATATACCGAAAATATATATACCAAAACGTTACTCATGAATCACTTTATCCACTGGCGAAAACCGATTGAAAATCCGTTCAGTAGTTTTTGAGTTTATCGCGAACAGACAGACAGACGTGGTAGGGGACTTTGTTTTATACTATGTAATGATTAACTCTTTGAACAATGTCACTTTTTTTTGTTATAATTTTTTTTTCACGTTGTAATAATAAAAACTCATAGAATGTGTGATAGATAAGGTAATAAAAGAACCAAATATGTATGTATATTATTTTAAAAAGGACAAAGGTGCTGGAGTCGAATCTTTTCTTGACATTTTTGCTACTGATTAATTTTTTTCCATACAGACACTTACAACCATATCTAAAATACATAAGTAAGACAAGGATTTTAAATATTATTGTATATAATTGTTATAAAAAATTCAGAGAGTGAGGTAGACTTTTTGTAATACTAGTTTATGTCCACAACTACTCACATTTAACATTTCTCTTGGGAACACTAATTTTGTTTGAGTGAAAGGTGTCTTGTTTTTTACATACGAGAAAGTGTATCCAATATTTCATATTAAGCTGTTTCGTTACGTTAAGTTACATTGGGAAAACATGACACAAATTCATATTCCCATTTATAATATTAGTTAAGATTAGGCGCCTGCCAGATATTATCCTGTTTTATATGGTAACTAAATGGACTGAAACAGTGAACCAATTTGATTGAGATTTTTGAACACTAAACTATTACAAAGGTATACCAAATATGAGTAATTTTGATTCATGACAGCTACAGCGCCATCTGTCGAAGCCTACCAGGCTATACTAACTAAGGCTATACTAAACTAGGCTAACTATAGACCATATAGTTTTACAAAAGTTGTTCGATCATCAACATACATAATAAAAAATGAGATGTATAGGATTTAGGAACATATTTTGTTAATAAACATGCTCTATTACCTAATAATGGTTTTATCCAAATGCATTTTAAAATCAATAACACTTATTGTCAGATTTGAACCCAAGTTAGACTGATACCATGCCCAAACAAATCACCTTTAACCATTACCTCGTCAATTTCTGTATAAATTTTACCATTAAACATCATTAATTGAAAACACCAGATATGAAAAGGTATATAATATTAGAAAATTGTAGGGTTTTTGTTAAAGATTTTGTTCTTGCACTAGCTGATACCCGTGACTTTGTTTGTATCGTTTATTATCTCAATTGTTTCGTTATATTTCAAAGGGATTAGGCCGTGTTTTCGACGTAAGCTCCCAGGCGTCTTGCCTTTTTCCGACACTTCCAACAATTATCGTTATATTTCAACCAATTTACCAGGAAAAGACAAATGATACACCTAAACCTTCCTCGTGAATCACTCGATGTATTAATGGAAACCGCATGAAAATCTGCTCAATAGTTTTTGAGTTTATCGCGAACTGACAGATAGACGCGGCGGACATTTATAACATGTAGTGAAGAGAATATGTATATGAGATATCAGAGTATTCGATAAATAGACTAAAATGCATCATAATTCTAGTAAAGCGCCCCACCCATGTGTGACACAGCTGTAATTTTATGACTTATGTAGGTTCATGCTTGAATTGTGTTACGATATTGATTTACTGGTCAGATATTATGTGCGGCGTGCGTGCATTCAACTGAGACTCGCTTTCTAGGTCAGTGTAATTCAATTATGCTTTAAATACTGAGTTCCATTGAAGTGTAACTTTAGTTGAACGATTTATTTATGAGATCGTAAATTTTATGGGATTTTAGGTTTGATTTCATTTTTGAATTGCACATAATGCTTTAAAAACAAACCATTACATTTTTCTATGTGCGGTTATTGTTTTATCTAAAAATATCTTTGGATATGGTGGTATAATACTATAATATATTTCTTTAATTACAATATATCTAGCAAATATCGCACCTTTAATCAAAAAACGAAATTAGCCAAAATTTACGTTTTTCGAGTTTTCACTGAAAAGTAAATTAACGTTGCCAGAAGAATATGGCCACTTCAACGCGGTCAAAACTGTTGTTCTCCTTTTTGATTTAAACATGTGGAAAACTTAGTCTCCGAAGATACTTCATAAAGTGAAGTAAAATTAAATTAATCGATGTTATAATATCATAATATTATACTTTAATTTATTAAAAAATGTATTATATCAGATTAATGTCACTTTTTTTTAAGAAATGTGCATAGGTTTTTCTGTAACATTGTGACTTAATTCAGTTTTACGCGAATTATCGTAGTGCATTAGCCTATCACTCCGCCCGCATTGAAATTATTTAATAACATATTTTATAAAAAATGAATTAACTACGAACTCTATTTTAAATACTTATTTGAACGTCTTTCTTCATTGCTTATCTTTACTTTTAGAATTGGCTAAAAATTCTTCATTTATTTTTAAGATAAATTTAAGTCAAACATGTAAACATGGTTAAACCGTAAACGCATTTTCCCATAAAATTAAATTTTTGGGTTATTTTTTTTTATGCGATATGTATTTCTATGACACTTCCTGCAGTAGGAATCAAAGCCTATTCTTAGGGAATTTCATAAAAGTAGAGTTTAAAAAAAAGGCATTCCGGACAAAATTATTCAGTGTGGAATTAGAATACACAATACTCTATGCGGTGACGGCAATGAGGAGTGGCGTTTGCATCAACCATGGTGCAGTACAGACCAATGATAAATTACGGCTGAGTTAAGTGGTTAAGTAAAGCTTAGTAGTATGCGTCTTGCGCAAAGCTGATTAGCGCCTACATGTCATCGACCCATTTATGTAAAATGTACATAAACATTCCACGAATGTTACTTTTGGATACAAAATGCATAAGATTCTCTCACATAAACCAATGCGATAAGATTTCCTGACACTGATATGATATTTTTATTAGACTTTGATTACCCATAACCAGACATAGAGTAACAAACCTGGGAGTAGTCAATGTGGCGGTGTCATAATTCTATGGTAACCAGATATGCAGTTCATCTATTGTTAAGAGCCCTATACATTCTATAGTTTATAGCTATATATAAAGGACCTCGGCTCTTCTGGGCGTTCTGGGGCATATTCTTTAAGGCGGTTTTATTTTTGGTTAAAATCCTCTAATATTTATTTATTTATTTATAGTTAATAGACAAGCAGCATAATTGCTGATACGTCTATATCACACTGTGTCGAAATTTTTCTTGTCAGGTTTTGGTCATTGCAGATGTTGAATATTATGAGCATATCTTGTTATTTGGGTGACTTTAATATAGATATCTTAAGTATGTCACCGGAGGCCACTAAGTTCACATCTTTATTCAAGTCGTTTAACCTGGATCCTCTTTTTAATGAGCCGACCAGATGTACGTTTCAAACTGAAATAGTATTTATAATTTTTGTTAGTAACTTCAAGACCATTGGCGGTAGTATTGTTACTGGGATACGCTCTGATCACAAAGGACTCCTTGTTAAAATAAATTGTGATAAAACAAGTGCTGATGCAAAAATAAACAGAAATGACATATTTTAAATCATAATTTGCACAATGTCTATCTTCCAAAACGTTTAATAATCAAGATCCAGATTGTTATTATGACAATTTATTTATTATCATAAGCACTGAATTCAGTAAACATTGCCCAAGAAAGGTTATTAATGTAAAGGAAAAAACTAGTTTTAGTGAATCCTTTCATGCTTATATTAGAAATTATTCTAAAGTTTTTAAACATGTTGGTATTGCTGCCAAAGCAAAGTTTTTGGGAAATAAAGTTCTCGAATCTAGAAATAAGACCAAAACTGTTTGGCATATTATAAATAAAGAATATATATAATATAAGAATAAAATGAGTGCACCTATAGATTCAAAATTTAAATTCTTATCTGTTAGCGCAGGTGAAATAATAAGGACTTTCAAGCAATTAAATTTAAAACACACCGAAGACATATGGGGTATATCGGTAACAGTAGTGTACAGTCTTTAATTGTTACTATTTCACCACATTTGGCTAATATATTTAACCAGTGTACAGCAAAAGGAACTTTCCCCAATTTAATGAAAATAAACAAAGTAGTTCCTTTGTTTAAATCAGGCTGCAGAAGTAGTCTTGGAAACGATAGACCTATTTCTGTACTTCCGTCTTTAAGTAAAATTTTTGAAAAGATTATGCTCAACCAATTAGTAGACTATTTCAATATGCAAAAGTTTCTGGATGGTCGACAGTTTGGTTTCACGAAATTGAAATCCACTACTGACGCGGGTGCAACGCTTATAAGTTATATATTGAGGGCCTGGGAGGATTAGCATGATGCAATTGGTGTGTTCTGCGATCTGTCTAAGGTCTTTGACTGCGTTGACCATAGTACGCTTATTCTAAAATTAAAACATTATGGGATTTGTGGATCTTCTCTCGACCTCCTAGTCTCTTATTTAAAAGATCGTTGACAGAAACTTATGCATACAAGGGGTAAGCTCATAAGGAACCTTTGTCATTGGTGTCCCACAGGGCTCTATTCTACGACCATTATTGTTCTTAATATACATAAATGATCTGCCCTAATTTGGCCAATAACTGTGCTGACATGGTGCTCCTTTTGCTAGACGATACTTCAATTATTATTTAAAGTAAAAAGGACAGATTCAGAGGTTGGGCACGTAAATAATACTTTAAACAAATTTCTCATTGGTTTGCATTAAATAACTTAGTACTTAATACAGGTAAAACAAAATGTATGAATTTATTTTCCTAACGTGCCACAGTTAGAGCATAAATCGAAGGGAATTTTGTTGGGTTAGTTGATAATACTGTATTTTTGGGTATCACACTAGATTCAAAATACAATGGGGTCCTCAAATTAAACAATTGCAAGCAAATTACAGTTATGCTGCATTTACAGTACGTAACATTCCCCAGCACACTGATATTGCCACTGCTAGGTCAGTCTACTCATCTACTTCCAGAGCCTAATGTCTTATGGCATTCTTTGTGGGGGACAGCAGCTGAGGTAGACTATTTTTATTACAAAAACGAGCAGTTCGAGCAATCTACAATATGAGACCTCATGAATCCTTAAAGACCAAGTTCAAGGAGTTTTCCTAACTGTGCCCTCCCAATACATTCTTACAATTTAATGTATGTCCGTAAGAACCTAGAAAACCTAGATTTCGTAAAAACCGGCACATTCTAAATATAGAACTTTGACAAACGGTTGTTACATTTTACTAGCAAAACCAGTAACAGTTTTTTGGGAAATAGTGTTAGATTTCACAACAAAGATCCCAAAGGATATTACCGATTTGCCGGATTGCGAATTTAAGCGCCACTGTCAAGCGGGTTTTGGTGTCAAAAGGCATTATAGAGTGGACAATATGTGACGATGGTGATGTCTGGAATTGACTCATCTCTGTGCACCATAACGTGTAAATTACTATTATATAAATATATTATTATTCTAAATCTTAATATATATAGTTCTTGCGTGCGTGTGTATGTGACTAACCCCCTACGACGACCCATTTATGAAATTTTTTGTGGTGTTCGTGGAACCGATGACTGGTTTAGACTCACAATTGGACCCGGCAGGTGGCGCGCGATCACTTTTAGATTTCTTTTGTTTTCAAGGCAGGAAAAAGTCAGCCCTAGTATTATATATATTTGTTAAAAAGATAAACCAGCGCAGGCGTACCGGTTCTTCCGACGTACTGGTTATCTTTCAACCGGTGGTAGTTTTGACGTTCATAAGTGCCTTCTTAGGGCCTAAATTGAATAAAGTGTTTTTGAATTTTGAATTTGAATTATTATCATCAAGTGTTCATTTCATCTGTATTACACACGTTAAGATGGTCTTTTATTAGTTTTTTAATCTTTTATACTGCATAATATAATCAGTAAACACGTGTTGTTTTCTCATTTTCTGCTGATATGCACGTAAACCGTAGCAATGTTTATGTAACTATATAATTATCATGTTCATAGCTATATCATATCGTATTGGACAATGTAGAACCTTTGAGTTTGTTGTAATTTTTTTTTTATGAATCCATATTGTCCATGTTATAGAATGTGGGGGGTGGGGTTTCTTCCCCCCACCAACACCACCCCCCCTCACATCAAGTAAAACACCCCCCATAGTACACTTTTGGGCGTGTCGCTCCCCGATCTCCCCCTGTATATCCACCACCCCGGGGGGGGGCTCCCCCTCACTGGTTCGCTTTCACCCCGCCATAACAGCGGCAACCATTTTTAAATATTCCGCATTTTTTGAGGATTTATATCGATCCTTGATCAAAAGCTCGTTTTTAAACATTGTCGTGACGGAAGATTAGTCATTTGTCTTAGAAAAGAAAATGGCTTTTAGATGTGCATGCCGGAACACATTAATAGGTGCTTGGCAACAAATTCACAACTAAGGGTGGTATTTTACAAAGAAGTACTAGAAAATACTTTACGTTTATCATGATGTTTTCTTTCGAATGAACGCAGAATTTATAGCTACCTAGCGGAGCTATCATCATTATGTTGTAATGTTTCGGAATGGGAGGTTATAGAACAATTTCTTACTACATCCATGGCGACGAATTTCTATAATTATATTATTGTAGTTATAAAAAGGTAGAAATTTAATCCACAATTTTACTGAATCTATAATATGATCCCATTAATACTTCGGTAGTCGGCACAAATCCCTCACGAAAGAAAGCAGAATATAACCGATTTTATTTGGGATATCTCCATAAATAAAATTCCAGTTGCGCGTTTTTAATTCTTCTCATCGTAAACAGTTTTCTCATCCTCATTCATCGTAAACGGTTTTATCGATTGTCTCCAATATATTCCTCCCATAAAAAAACATAAATTCCTAAATTTTCGTTGCATTTAGCAGAACATATTATGTACCTTTGTCTGTTAGAATACACACTTTTAAATTGTGCTACTGATCACTACAGCCAGGGCTATGAGCAATAAATGTTATCAAAAAAAAATATTAAAAAGTTTTTTTTTATGCTTTGTAGGTTTTTTAGTCTTTGATCACAACCTCATCTGATGTGGTCTAAGATGGTAAACACGCTAAACGTATAGGGGGTTGGCACTCAAGTGTACATTCAGTCAGATTTTTAACTTGAGGTCGGTAGATACTCAAAAAAACCCTAACATAGAACTAAAGCCCTACCACTTAATGGCATCTGTTATGGTTTCATCACGATTTTTTTCAACTCTGAATATATATAGGATGAACTGATAAAGTGTATGAATGAAAATCCTTTTCCACAAACGAGGAAAGAAAATGTCCTCAAGAGGTATGTCTAAAAACAGAATCATTATCACAATCCACAACAGTGATTACACCGTCTGAGTCACAAGGTCGATGATGTAATTCACGGCTGATGTCAAGCGAAGCGACGCATCACCTTAATTAATGCGATGAATTTTCTGCTTATTTAGCGAATTCTCCAGCGAAATTCCAAATATAAAACTAAAATATAAATTCCTCTCTATATTTGACATTATTTTTTACTTTATCTGTTGCTTGATTAAGATAATCTGTAACTTAGGTGTGGATAAATTTTAGTTATTTTATCTTGTGTTAGAGATAATTTAGTGTTAGTTACAAAAATAATTATTCGATGTAAAATTATTTTGCTAATATTTGGGCTAAATCAAAATATTTCTTTTTCCTTTGGAGCCTTTCTATGAACAACCAAATGTTTTTCTTAAGTTCATATTCTTTTTAAAATTTCTGCCCGCATATACTTATGCATTTTGTAAGAACAAAGCATTAGCAAATGTAATAATAATGTGTACTGAAGTCATAATACCAAAATCGTAGATTCAACTATGGTAGATACATAGTCTGTATTTGCATTTGGAAACTGCCATTTGGTCATTTCCACTATCGCTTTGCTTTTACGAAATAAGTGATAAGAAGGTGGATCCGTCGATTGCAAACTGACCATATTTTTAAACACATCAGTTACACTTTAACCTCCAGATATTTTCTTTTACTGTTTCCAACATACACAATGTATAAAATATCATATATTTTATTATTTGTATAGACTTTTAGTAATAATGATCAAAAGTGGAACCTACTTAAAAAATAAAATTCAATTTGAGCAATATACTAAGCTAAGTTCGACTTGTACTTAGTGAACCCAGTATATCGTTACATATTATAAACCGAAAGTCCTCCGCCGCGTCTGTTTGTCTGTTTTTTCGCGATGAACGCAAAACCTACTGAGCGGATTTTCATGCGATTTTCACTAATAGATCGAGTGATTCACGAGGAAGGTTTAGGTATATAATTAATTTATCAAGATTTTTTGTGAATTGAAAGTGTAATCCCTTTGAGCAATATAACAAAACAATTGAGATAATAAAGAACGCAGACCAAGTCGCGGAAATTAGCTAATATATACTAAAGTTTGGAGAACATTTCTATTAATTAAAAAACACTCTGAAATATTCCTCTCCTCAATTTAACTGTTAGTATGTTTTCCATATTACTCACGAACTGACTACACCATATTTCTCCATTGTTACAGTTAAGCAGAGTCATCAACCATGGAGCAGATTCCGCCCCCTAAGGAGGTGAAAATTCTTGAAACCGCTGAGGATATTCAAGAACGTCGTGAAGAGGTATTTGTCTAACTTTACTTATCCATTAATATAAAACAGTAAAAAATGGTTTAATCAATTTTCTTCATTAATTTCTGATAGGTACTCAACCGCTATGAAGAATTTAAGCAGGAGGCGCGCGCCAAGCGTGAGAAACTCGAAGACTCACGCAGATTCCAATATTTCAAGCGCGATGCCGACGAGCTCGAGTCCTGGATCCAAGAGAAGCTGCAGGCTGCCAGCGATGAGAGCTATAAAGATCCTACCAACCTTCAAGTATGTATTTTACTTGATGCATCTTTTTTTTTCGTGCTGGCTACGCTATTGACCTAGCAAGGTCTTAACAGCTTCACCGGACTACAAACTTGATGCATCCTTTACATTTAGTTCTATCTCTAACTTTGATATTTTAAGTAAGTATGGTTTTTACATTTTAGTTATTAAATCTATTGTTTGTAATATAAAATATACAGAGGTGGAGTCTGCTAGGTGTGGTTGCAATTAATATAATTCATAATGATGATAAATAATTAAACTAGCTTGTATAAGTTACTTATACTTTTTTGGATATTCTATTTGTTTCTTACATTGTTGCGTTAACTCAAATTAAATATTTATTGAACTATGTAAATATTTTAGTATGTTAATTTTGTATATATTTAGTTTCCTTAAGTCAACATAATATAATCTTCCAGTAGATTATTACTGCCATTTTCGAGTAGGTAATGATATTACAAATTAAACTTACAAGATGGTGGCCGCCTTTTACAACTTTCCAGGGAGTTTATTTAGCAAGTTAGAATCTATGCTCCTTGGTATTATTCCCCATCCACTACACCTTTGCACAACAACCAAACTTTACTATGTAAAACACCACCAATATTACAAAATATTAGAGTTAAATAACACAAGATTATAAAATCCACTTCATAACAGATCCCGCTAAACGCTTAAAATAATTATTGCTAAATTTATTTTGAACAGGCCAAAATCCAAAAGCACCAGGCTTTCGAGGCAGAGGTCGCTGCTCACTCGAACGCAATCGTCGTGCTGGACAACACTGGCAGTGAAATGATATCAGCCGGACATTTCGCTTCAGAGACTATACGCCGTCGACTCGATGAGCTCCACCGTCTCTGGGAGCTGCTGCTGTCGCGGCTCGCCGAGAAAGGCATGAAGTTACAGCAGGCATTAGTATTGGTGCAGTTCCTACGTCACTGTGATGAAGTTATGTTCTGGATTCATGACAAGGTGAGATTATGTTCATATGGGTGATATCATTAACCTAACCTATACCTTTGACTCCCTTGTTTTTTTAAATGAAAAACACTGGCTATTTTGGTGTATAAAAACTGGAAATCTTTAAAAAAATAAACATGTAACATGAATGATTAAAATTGGATTTAGCTCATTTTATTATTAATTGTGTTTTATGTATGTATGTGTTTAACTGAATATATGTTTATAGGAGACGTTCGTGTGCGCCGATGAGTTCGGTTCCGACTTGGAGCACGTTGAAGTGTTGCAGCGAAAGTTCGACGAGTTCCAGAAGGACATGGCCGCGCAGGAGTATCGTGTAACGGAAGTGAACCAACTCGCCGAACGGCTTGTACTTGAAGGACACCCTGAACGAGAGACCATCGTCAAAAGAAAAGATGTATGTACCTATATAAGTATCCCTATAAGAATACGATGATACATATAAAATGCTATGGCATTGTTATGTTCACGAAAATTGTGTATTTCTATCATTTAACAATTCTACAATATGATTTATGCTACTAAATGTTTATGGTTTGTTTTTAATTGAACTAATAATTATAAAAATCTTAGAATGATAGAAGAAAACAAAATTTAGTAAAGTAAATAATAAATTATTTGTGTGAGATCGAAAGGAAATAAAATTATATTAGGTTCTCTTTGTATAAAAGCTTTTACAACACATATGAATGTATAATATTACAAACTATGTGCTTCAGTATTTCTTTAAACAGATATGCTTTTGTAATGCAATATTTGTAATTTGTTGTATTTTCTATTAAAATTTAATGGAATGTAACATTATTTGAATGTAAAATTAGGATTTTTGTAAGTGGTAATTGAGAAACATACGTTATTAATATTACATTGTGAAGTATACAGGTTAATAAAATGATTTTTGATTACATGAGGATCAAACATACCAAAGTATTGTAAAGTAGTAACTTAACATACACTCCCATGTGTTTAGGAGCTGAACGAGGCGTGGCAGCGTCTCCGTCAGATGGCGCTAATGCGTCAGGAGCGACTGTTCGGTGCGCACGAGATACAACGGTTCAACCGTGATGCCGATGAAACTATCGCCTGGATATCTGAGAAGGATGTTGTACTCGGCTCCGATGATTACGGACGTGACTTAGCCACAGTACAAACTTTACAGGTACTTTATCTAAATATATAAAAATCCAGTGAAATGATGTTAGTCTATGATGAACTTCGAAACTACTTAACCGATCTTCATGAAAGTTGGCATTTATGTATAATTTGGTCCAAATTAAGACATAAGATAAATGAGATTGAGAGGTTCAATATTTTTAATTATAAATTAAATGATTGTCAATGTTAGTTATTGTTATTAACTGTACGTTTCATCAGTCTCGAACACATGGCGCTTTAAATAAGTTTGTTGACAGAAAACTATAGAACCGACTGTTATAGATACCTCGTAGATGGCGCCATGTTTTAAATTTGAATTTCTTTTTCAATAACTGAGCCACAGCAACGCATGGCGGGTCAGCTAGTACTATATACAAACGAATTCCTTATCTTAATTTTAATTATCTTAGATAGTACGAAAAATTAAATAAAAGATAAGTTATTCTTGGTTATTTTTAATTGCTTGCTTTATAATATAATTTATTTATTTAATTATAATGTTCCATCAAATTTATAATACAAATCGTTGACATTTAAAATTACTTATGTATGACTATTAATCATCAGAATCGATTCATTTAATTTCATATTTGGTTGTCATTAATAGCGTAAGCATGAGGGTGTTGAACGTGACCTGGCTGCATTGGAGGACAAAGTGTCGACTCTGGACGGTGAGGCGGCTCGTCTCGCAGCAATCCATGCAGACCACGCTCCCGCGATTCACAGCAAGCGCGATGAGATCACCAACGCCTGGCAGACACTCGTCCAGAAAGCCAAGGTACGTTATCAGATATTCATCTAACTAGTTAGCACTCTTAATTAAAAAAAATATATCACCAGATATTTATTGATACTTTTTGGGATGTTTTAAACACTTCTGCATATATCATTGTAATATATTAGCTAATTATATAATTGCTAATAAGCAAACTGAAAATATAAAAAAGTATAAGTCTTAAGTGTCACAATTGTGTCCTTACATTTCAAAATAAGCTAAACCAAATTTTGGCCGTTCCTAATAATTTACGTTCTTTTTCAAGACCGTCAAATTTTGTACATGTAAAAAATGAAGATCATATAAATAAAAATAATTAAAAATCTTATGAACGTAATATTAGAACTTTGTTATCAATGTATAACAACTGGAAACGTTAAAAAAATTAAACATGTTATATGAATGAATAAAATTGGATTTAGCTCATTTGGAAATGTAACAACTCAATTCTCTAATATTCCGTCTGTTACTATTCACTTTTATGACGGTAGTTATATAACATCAAAAAAGTAGGGAACGGCAGGGAATCCTGGCAAGTAAAGCTACTCAAAAATTATTCCGCTGACTTCGAAATGATTGTAATAATGGTTTATTTGATTTGTATTTAATGTTATTGTGTTGTATAGGAGCGTCGTTCTGAGCTGGAGAGCTCACATGCACTACACCGGTTCCTGGCTGACTACCGCGACCTGGTGTCATGGGTTAGCGACATCCGCGCCCTCATCGCCGCCGACGACCTCGCCAAGGATGTGCCCGGTGCCGAGGCCCTGCTCGAAAGACATCAAGAGCACAAGGTGTGTTATATTAAAATTGAAAGGTTTAAAACAAGGAAAACAATCTCTAAATCGTATCGAAAGTAAAACTTACAGATACAAAAGAAAACAAATGTTTTCTCATTACATTAGCAATATAGGTGTATATTTGCCCAGGCCCCCCCCCCCCCACCGGAGCACCCCCCCCCAGGGACCTGGGGCCGTTCCCGGGGACACGTCGTATCCCCCCCACGGGGGGGGGGTCCCCCCCCGGGGCTCCCTCCGCCCGGCCGTCACAGCGCCGCCCGGCGGGGGTGGATGTCTTTTCTGTGGTTCCCTTTTTTTTTGGTTTTTTTTTTTTTTCCCTCCCAGCACAATCCATTCCCTTTCCCAGCAAAATAAAAAAAAAAAAAAAAAAAATGTGAAATATGAATTTATCTTATATGATCCATTTTAGTTAGTGTTTTTATAACCCTAAAATGTAAACTTTATGATAGGAGAAATGATTACTCAGATTTGCAACTATATAAAAAAATTGTTTTCCACTGTGTTTCCTGTTAATTCTTTTGTTTTGAATTTTCGTCTAGTGATAAAAAATCATAATTACTTAAAACTATGGTTTTATGAGAAATCGCCAAAAATATTTAAGGCAAACAAAAAGTTAAAGATGTAATTTATCATTTAAATTTAAAGTGATTACATTCAATGACTCTTTTGCTTAGTTAAGATTGTATCTTTCGATATAAGTCGGATTGCTATGATTCTTAGTTCGTATTATTTTGTAAGAAATTATAATGTTATTATTTTATTTAACTTTAGAAAGTTAATATTATGCATAACAGATCTAGATGAAATAATATAATTCAAATATAGATTTTGGATTTTTTTAAAAAAAGGTTGATGAAAAGAATTTATTGTCACTCAGTAGTTAGGTCTCTTGTTGCTGATCCTAATAGAATAAAATAAAATATAACTATAAAAAAACAAGGTTTTTTCAAAATAATATGACAACAATGTATTTTTACCATTACAAGTGCTCGCCCAGTGGTCGGAGCTTCAACCATAGAGAAAAAAAATCTCTAGTTTTTTTTTTGATAACACTAAAATTCGTCAATAGCTACAAAACAAAAAAAAAATGAAATAAATCGGCGGAGAAATAGAGGAAGGAGATGTTCTTAACCATTTCCACACAGCCTAATTATATATAGATATGACCAAAATTTTATGGTGTAGTAACGAGCAGTGGACTGGATTACGAAATTTTGTTGCTAAGAGAATGTGATGTAAGAAATGATGTTGGGGGTGGTTACTTCCCAAATACTATTGAAATCATGTTTGTAAATCCACATGATAATGGGTGTAGGATAAAAAATATAGGTACTCACGTCGCCCACTTCGTTGTAAAGTCCTGTTCTCTGATTCCCTTTTATATGCGTAGGCACGTGGGTGGATACACAGTGCGTGCGATTGCTTCGAACTGTTATACCCCTGATTTCCTCCTCCACTAATGCTGACCAAGCCCGACTCCGCACACCGCACCTCCCTACTTCTATGTTGACTTTCCTGACCTCTCATTACACATACCCATTCTAGTCAGTCTCTGTTCCCCATTTGCTCTGGTCGATTTTTTTTAAATAATATTTTTTATTAAAGTCGCTTCAGTTCTTACTAAATCTTTTTTTTAAATAGCTATTTGCTAGACCCAGTATAACAGAACGATACGAGCGTGCGATATCGAGCGACAGACCGAACTCCAGCGTGAACCGATTAATTGTGTCGTGTTCGGAGCTGTCGGGGGGTGGAAACAGGGATGGGACATTAATTACCACGTCGATTCCTAAACACGATGTCGACATTTAGGCGCAATCATAGATAATCTTTTTTGTTGAGAAAAGGTGATGTAAATAATGTGATTTTTTTTTCATATGGCGCTGCCGGGGTCCCCCCCCCCCCCCCCAAAACCCCTGAAGTAACAGTGCTTGCATTTTTCGTTCCTTCGGTCAATGGGAGCGGGGGGCCCCCCCCCCCCCTCCTTCCTCCCTCTCTCTCTCCCCCCCCCACGCTGGCAACGCCCTTCCGCCCCCCTTGGTTTTTCAAGTGTTTTTCGACGGTGGGGGTCCCTTAAAATCAGGTGACCCAGCTGTCCGTTTGCCTCCTATGATATAAAAAAAATGTGGTGGTGTGGTTAGTAATGATATGGTGCGTATGCGCGCAGGGTGAGATGGACGCGCGGTCGGACGTAATGAGTGCGTGCGCGGCGGCCGGCAACGCGCTCGTCGCGAGCGGGCACCGCGCCGCGCCCGACGTGCAGGCCGCGCTCGATACGCTGCAGCGCGAGACCGCAGCGCTGCATCTGCTGTGGGACCAGCGCCGTGTGCTCTACCTCCAGTGCATGGACCTGCAGCTCTTCTACCGCGACACCGAGCAGGCCGACGCGTGGATGCATAAGCAGGAGGTAATACAATCGCTTTACATCTTTATCTACTGTTTCAGCATTACATGGAGTGTGCTAGAATACTAATATTAACTTGAGTATTAGTAACACTATATATTTCTTATGAATTGGAGTTGAAAAACATTTAAATCAATTAAATTAGAAAAATTTAAGTAACATCACTTACGTCAAATTAGTCTATGATTGTAGTTTATGATTGACATGCATTCTCTCATATCACTTAGACATTCCAATACATCATAAGTCCCCAAACTTTTTTCTATCATAGACCACTGCCATAATTTTCGGTTATGTGTAGACCTCTACTTACCTGATATTGCCCTGTTTGTTAATTCCTCAACTTCAAATATGTTTTGAAAATTATGTTGTCAAATTATAAATACATAAGTATTATTTGAAGTGTAAGTGTATATGTGTTGTAGTATTCATGGAAAGCCAAAATGAAATCCACAACCTGCTTAAATGGGGTCATTGACAATTATTTGCATCTCATGCAATCCCAATTTTTTTTTCTTCATTTACATGACTCATCTGCTTGTCGTCTTAGACCACTTTGAGAACCGCAACAATAGAGTATACAACCATATTTGTTTAAAGATGGATAAATATATATTGAATTTTATGTGTAGGCCTTCTTAGCGAATGAGGACGTTGGGGACTCCCTGGACTCGGTTGAAGCTTTACTCAAGAAACATGAGGACTTTGAGAAGTCACTCGCTGCGCAAGAAGAGAAGATCAAAGCTCTTGATGAATTCGCGACAACACTGATTGAAGGACAACATTATGCTGCTGATGACGTAGCTCAAAGACGTGAAATGGTATGATTTTGTTTGGTGTTTCCTATAGAATATGTATAGATTTCTGGAGATTAATATTCTATTAATATTTGTACAGCTTCTAGAACGGCGAGCCGCTCTTCTGGAGAAATCGAGCCAACGTCGTGCGTTGCTAGAAGATGCGTACAAATACCAGCAATTCGAACGTGACTGTGATGAAACCAAAGGTTAGTTATCACACGAAAAAAGATATCGAGACAAATTTCACGAATTCTAACTCATATACTTTTGTCTAGAGCTTTTGATTGAATTTTTATGACCATTTTTTATAAACTGTATTTTAACGTCGACACCTTATATAAATGAAATAGTTATGCCCTTATGCTCCCATCATCCAAAAAGTACTTGATAAATTTTGACGACATTTGTTTTAGTTTTAGTCCTTAGATACTTAAGTCCTTAGTTTTTTCTATTGATATTTTCTTAATGCTTTTTACATGAGATAAACTGTTCAGGTAACAAACAACGCAGACAAAGTCGAGAGTATCAGCTCGTTAGGAGATCTAATTGATACAAGAGTGTACTTTAAAAATGGATTATGAACCGTAAAGATTAATTTCACACATTTAAGAATATATAGTATTTGATATTAAAATAATAGTTTATAACTATATTATTAGGATAATAATATAAGTGGACTATAAATATCCAATTAACTGACCATTTCCTCTACTATAGGTTGGATAAACGAGAAACTAAAGTTCGCGACTGACGACTCTTACTTGGATCCGACGAACTTGAACGGCAAGGTGCAGAAACATCAGAACTTTGAGCAGGAGCTACAGGCTAACAAGCCTCGTGTAGATGAGATCACGGCTGTCGGTAGCCGTCTGCTCGAACAGGAACACTTTGCAAAACGTAAGTTTTTAATAAAGCTTAGGTCATTGCAACAGTTTAAGTATTCAAATTCTATTTAATTTTTAGGAATACCTTAGGCTCATGTTATTTTTTTTTTTTTTTTGTTTTATATCATAGGAGGCAAACAAACAGGTGGGTCACCTGGTGTAAGTGATCACCACCGTCCATAGACACTTGCAACACCAGGGGAGTCGCAAGTGCGTTGCCAGCCTGTGTAGGGAGGGGGGGGGGGAGGAAGGGAAGAGGAAAATGGAAGGGGAAGGGAGGTGGGTCTCCGGCGCTCTCACTGACCGAACGAAACGCAACAATGCAAGCACTGTTACTTCACGTCGGTTTTCTGTGAGAGGGTGGTACTACCCCGGGCGAGCCGACCCATTTATGCTGAATCCAGTAATAGTTTCAGCGTGGCTCTACCACCTAATCCATCCACCTATCCTACAAATATCATATTCTGGCGTCATTGGAAGCACTATTCATTCTTATATAATTGTAATACAGATTAAGCGATACAGACCTAATAGGAAGTATGTGTACTTGGCCATTGCTAATATTTATTCATTAAAAAAATACAAAGTATATTAATTATTGTTCACTTAAAACAAAGTAAAATCATCTAAATTTGCTTGTATACACGATTATACCTCAGATTTAAATAAATGTATACAGTGTAAATATGAGGCTATTTTCTGCAGCACAAATCGACTCTCGTGTCGGCGAGTTGGCTGGTATATGGGAAAAGTTGGTTGCGGCATCTGAGCTGAAAGGTAACAAACTGCAAGAGGCTGCACAACAGCAACAGTACAACCGTGCTGTCGAGGACATCGAACTCTGGCTTTCCGAGGTTGAGGGTCAGCTGCTCAGCGAGGACTATGGCAAGGTATGACTCATCTAGGAAGTAACAAAGAATAGTAGTGTATCTCGTCATTATTTACAATGTTTACTTTTAAAAGTAATTAATAATTGTGAAATATGTATAGTATTTGTATTAAAATAAATGGGCTGATGAGTGATGGCTCAACATCAAAGCAACATGTGACACAAATACTGACATTTCTCTTACTTGTGTGCAAATTTGTACCTAGATTATCTATAGATGAAATTATAGAAGTCTGCCATTGGAGGCGCATCATACCAAAACCATTGGAAAGATTTGTATAAAAAAAAAAAATTTTGTCTTGTTTCTTTTCTTTACTTCTTATTTCTTTGTTCCTTCAATATTTGGTCTTTATCTAAAAAACAAATTATCTTGGTATCTCCATTTAATACACTACGACTTTTATAAACAATCTTGTTCATTTATGTGTGAAGTGGTGCAAGTGGAAAAGCGCGCGCGCGCGCAGGAGAGCGGAAACGATCAGAAAACATTGTTTACTAAGAAATATTGTAAGCAAAGTATATTTTTGCTTTTATTATTTATTGGTAAAATAATCACGGGTATCATTCAGTTTGTATAATATCAAATTTCTTCATTACACAGGACTTGACCAGTGTACAGAATCTACAGAAGAAGCACGCGCTTCTGGAAGCCGACGTGAGCTCGCACGCTGAACGCATCGAAGCGATTCGCAACCAAGCGGAACAATTTATTGAAAAGGGACACTTCGACGCTGACAACATCAAAGCTAAAAGGGTAAGATATGTAGTAAACTTATAGATAAAATATATATGATGATGCAAGAGTGGTATCGGTAGCTGCAGATGTCTTCATAGATGATATCACAGAATATCTGTAGTAATCTGTATGAAAACACTCCTTACCCTCGCCTTCTCTCCTTATATCAATCAATATTAGTAAAGTAATCTTGTGTAATAAAATCAAAGGTGCGGGGTTTTAATAATTGCGGGGTGGTAGGGTGTCTGTACCCGACTGGATCGCGACCACCGTACACCAGGTGGAACACCCGCCATAGTGGCACGTTTGGGCGTGTCGCGTTCCGGGATCAGCCGGTGTATATCCAGCAACCGGGGGGGGGGGCTGTCCCTAACTGGGACGCTTTCAGGCCGGCATGACAGCGGCGACCGGCGATGGATAGTATGTCTTTCGGCGGACGCCATTGTTTTTGGGTTGTACTGTGCTTACCATCAGGCACAGTACAGTCACTTTGCCGAGCTACAATAAAAAAAAAAAAATAAAAAAAAAAAGTAATTATAATATCTATCTATCATTAAAATTTTTCTTTTCAATACCTATGGTACTTGGATTACTACAATCACCACGTGATACTGGCTAAATTGCCGATACGGAGAACAGGCATCGAATAAAAAAAGAGGTCCAGCTATCACAGAAACAATATTCCTTAGGAGTTTTTGGCGGGATTTTGGTCTGTCATGTAGTGGATTTTATATTTTATTCATAATCTTGTGTTACTTGACTCTATATTGTGTAAAATTGGTGGTGTTTTATGTAATATAGTTTGTTTATTGTGCATAAGTGAAGGGAATGGAAAATAATACCACGAACCATGAATTCTGAGATGCCACAAAAACTCCATGGTAAGTTCTAACAAGATGGTCACCATCTTGTTAGTTCATTGAAATTATATCAAGAAGCTTGTAATATCGATACTCGTTTGACAATGGCAGTAATAGTCTACTGGAAGACTGGTTGCCAAAAATAAAATAGAAGAAGAACTTGTAATACTATTAACTACTCAACAGTGGCAGTAATAATCTAAAAGATTGGTTGCCAAAAATAAAGTTAAAAAAAAAATCCTTACTTCAGTTGTCTGCTGCCCACATTTATAGTATGTATTTATTACATATTTATGTATATCAATTTCACCTATAAAAGTTGAATGTAAAATTATCTACAAACAAACTTTTGGTAGTACTTAGGGTCCATTCAACATAAACATCAACGAAGGGTGTGCTCTATTTGCGTATTTTTAAAGACATCTATGACAGAAGGTTTATATAGATTACTTTCACAATTTTTACTTAGGTTTCGTATCTTTTTTTTTACTCGGAAATAAGCTTGCCTTTTAAACATTATGTCAATACTTACCTAAGTATAGATAGGAGGAGGTATAAGAGCTATGATAACCTCAGCTGAGAGAATATAATAGTTAAGGTAGTAGAGTCATGCTGAAGCTATTACTGGTTTCAGCATGAATGTGTCGGCTCGCCCGCGGTACTACCACCCGACACACAGAAACACCCACGTCAACTAACAGTTCTTGCATTGTTGCGTTTCGTTCGGTCAGTGAGAGCGCCGGATACAAATCGAACCCACTGGAACACATACAAAAACTTCATCAAAATCGGTCCAGCCGTTAGGAGTTCAGTCATATACACACTGACAGAATAATTATATATATATATGTAAAGATAGAGAGTAGCAAATACTCACTTCATAATGACAATAATAGAAACAAAAAATCTCATAACAGGATTTGTTTTCTCAAATATGTTGCTAAATTTACCTGATTTGTGTAGGATGCCCTTGTTGGTCGTTACGCTGCTATGGACAAGCCGATGGCGATCCGCAAGCGCAGGCTGCTGGACTCGCTCCAAGCTCAGCAATTGTTCCGTGACTTGGACGATGAGGCCGCTTGGATCCGCGAAAAGGAACCCATTATTGCTTCCACCAACAGAGGTTCGTTGTTTGCTTACATTATATATCACATAGAAAATATATGAAATATACATACAAAAATTCAGTATCATAATTTACAAATTACAGTTTACTGATGTTTGTCCTCGATGAACTCCAAAACCACTCAACCATTCTTCATGAAAGTTGTCATTTATGTATAACTAGCTGTCCCCCGCGGCTCCGCACGCGTTTTTTTTAAATGTATTAAAGAAATGTAAAATTGTAATTAGGTGTGTACATTACAGAAATGCTTTTTCAAAAACATTTGTAACTACGACACGCACGCCATCTACTGTATTATGTTACGTGTACATTAGATATGTGAATACGAATAGTATATCGAATGGGATGGGATTTATCATCAGCAGCATACCTGGAACTTTAACCTACTATATACCACTCTCGATGCTCACTAACACTATATAAGAAAGTAGGTAATGAAAATTTTAAACTATACATTATCGAACAATTTGTGTTAAATTGTTTATTATATAGATATAACATGCCCATATTGTCAATATAATTGTGTTATTCTTATACATTGCTATAATCACTGAGTTATGTATAGTAGTTCGATGAAGCCGTAAATGCCGCAAAGCTAATAGCATAGTCAGTTCGAGAAAAAAAAAACTGAGTTATGTAGGTGCAAACGCGATACATAAAACGAAATGGCCGCCAAACTGACCAAAATGATGATATAATTCAAATTACATACATTTATTCTTGGAGTCAGTACAGCGCACGTCTCACGCGCTTGTTTACAGTAAACAAATTATTTTTGATCAATTTCACACGAACGAATGCATAGGTAACAGTTCATCACTACATAGTGTAAAACAAAGTCCTCTGATCTGTCTGATTATCTGTTCGCGATAAAGTCAAAAACTACAGAACGGATTTTCATGCCGTTTTCACCAGTAGGTAGAACGGTTCATGGGGAAGGTTTAGGTATAATTTGTCGAGGTTTTCTATTTATTATCAGGGCGGGACAACGTCTGCCGAGCCTACTACCTTAAAATAAAATAGCTCATTAGTTAGTTGTCTGCCAGTGAAAGTCCCGTGAAAATTAATTCAAGCATTTCGGATATTCCACTGCGGCTGAAAAAAACCTAAATTACTTTTTATGAGTTCTGCAATCTACCAGTGAATATCCGGTGAAAATCGGTCCAACCATTTTGGAAATAGTAATGCGGACGAAGCCGCGGACAAATAAAATAGAATATGTCAACCGCTATAATTTCGGCTCTCTGGCAGTAAAAAGTAAAATTCCCGTTAAAATAGGTCCAGCCGTTTTGGAGATTACCCGGAACAAACAAACAAACAGAGAAAATATAATAATCTAAAAATATAGACAAAGTATAAATAAAATTTTTTTTGGTAATTTGTAGACATATCCATTCATCAAAAAGTTGTTATTTTAATTGTACATACACAAACTTTATTTTTATAATGCATAATAGAGAACAAATAAAAAATTGGAAATAAAAGTAGTATAAACTTTTTGCATAGGAAAACAAAATAAACTTTGATAATGTTTGCGATAGAAACTTACCAGGTTACCATGGCAACGTATATAACACTAACGCTAACTAAATCTCTCGAAAGGAAAAAAGTGCCCGATTTTGAAACATTTTTCATTTGTGCTCTGTTTCTATTAGTCTTAGCGTGATGATATATAGCCTAAAGCCTTCCTCGATAAATGAGCTATCTAAAACAGAAGGGTTTTCTCAAATCGAACTGGTAGTTCATGAGATCATAGCGTTCAACCAAACAAACAAACCAAACTCTTCAGCTTTACAATATTAGTATAGATTTATAAATTACAATTTACTTATGTTTGTTCTCGATGAACTCCAAAACCACTCAACCGATCTTCATGAAAGTTGTCATTTATGTATAATTTATAAATTACAATTTGTTGATGTTTGTCCTCATGAACTCCAAAACAACTCAACCTATCTTCATGAAAGTTCTCATTTATATATAATTTGATAGATAGAATAATTTCGATTAATGGCCTTAATATTTTCTTATTAATAATGAAATTATAGTCAATGTTGATTATTGTTATTAATTGTAAGTTTTATCAATCTCGAACAAATGACGCTTTAAATTAGTTTGTTGATTATTTGATTCTTTCAATGATTTTAACTAATAAGATATTTATCAAATACTAAATAATTATTAATGTACAAAATCAGTTCCATGGATTTGTCTATTAGTTAAAGGAATTTTAATGAAGCTAGTTTGAAAATTTATGATAAATAAGAAAGTTCGCTCTTTATCTTATAAAATTATTTAAGTTTTTATGCAAAAACAATAATTGGGAAATGTATCTTTTCCTATAACTATTAGTTCAATAATTCTTTCACGTTTTAAAAATATGCACTCAGTTTAAATAATTCAAATAGTTGGATAAATTCAAATAGTTTGAATATTCGATTTGATTTGAGCATTATCCACACACTGCTACTGAACATCTTTAAAGAAAATTAAAAACCGATCTCATATGAGTGACTAGCCTTTGCCCGCGATTTCGTTCGCGTGGAATGCTTACTTTGGGCTTACGATAACACGCAGCGGAAGCTCTCAAGAGGAAAAAAAACAATTTTGAAACAGTCTTCATTGGTGCTCCGGTCCTATTGCTTTTAGCATGGTGATATATAGCCTATAACCTACCTCGATAAATGAGCTATATAACACTGAAAGAATTTTTCAAATCGGACCAATAGTTCCTGAAATTACCCCGTACAACGTCACAAACTCACAAACTTTACTTCTTTATAATATTAGTATAGATTAAAATTGGGCTTTGTTCATTTTCAAATGTGTGTCTGTACGCGTAGGTCGCGACCTGATCGGCGTGCAGAACCTGATGAAGAAGCACCAGGCGGTGATGGGCGAGATGGCGCAGCACGAGGCGCGCGTGGAGGCGGTGCGCGCGGCGGGCACGGCGCTGCGCGACGCGGGACACTTCGCCGCCGACGAGATCGCCGCGCGCCTCCACCAGCTGCACAATAACTGGCACCACCTGCAGGAGAAAGCGCTACAGGTACACAGTCACACACACACACACACACAAACACACACACACACGCACATACACACACACACACACACTATATTATAAATCAATTGTCTGAAATCAAATGTTATATAGTTGGTAATTGAAAAAAATAAATATTAAAATCAATTTTATTACACTATTTCATACAAATCTCGGTATTTTATCAAAGAAGATAACATGCCAGTCATGAAATACAAACTTTCCTTAATTTTTATATCATTACCTCATAGTGAATATTAATAAAGATATGAAATTGGGTATTAATTTTAATTTCAAATATTTTTTATAAACACTTGACTTGGCAAGATAATGATTAAGGCCTTGTTTTTAGGTATTCCAATTTTCTCGGAAAATGTGTATTGATTTACGATAGGTTTAATGGATGTTAAGTAATGAAATTGTAATTTAAAAAACCTGTGTTATTTAAATGAGAAATAGAGAACCGCAAATAGACGCCTTCCATTATTAATACTGATAGCTACAACTTTGACTATTTTTTCGTAATTTTGAACAGTATTTTCATGATGGCTAATTAAAAAAAAATGTTATACTTATTATAAATCAGCCAACAGTTAAGACCTGAAAACAGTCACAAGAAATTACTTCTCATAAAGACTAAATTTGATTGGCTTATGAACCACAATGTATTGTCAATCATTACATTTTATACAGGGGCATCATTAGTATTTTGCATCAGAATTATATATTTTATTAATTTTGTTCTATTTCGGCATCTGCGTACTTTTAGAAACACAAACTCCATATTTAACTTTTTTTTTTTTTTTTTTTTTTTTTTTTTTTTTTTTTTTTTTTTTTTTTTTTTTTTCCCTTTTTTTTTTTTTTTTTTTTTTTTTTTTCCCTTTTTTTTTTTTCAAATATTTTAATTTTAATTTTTTTAAAATATTTCCCTTTTCTTTAATGATAATTTCTCTTCTGGGTGACTGTTTCACCACATATCTCTTTTGCCTTTTACGTATTTCGGTATGAATATGTGTAATGTGTTCATATATTTCCAACTTATACATACATTTTTATCTTTCTGCACTTTTTCATATAAACTTTAACTATGTCAAATCTTATACTTCACCATAGGCGTAATGTGTTTAAAAGATGTACAAATTTCGTTCTTCACATACTCATGTATTATTATTGTAATAACAGCGGAAACAAGACTTGGAAGACTCGTTGCAAGCCCAGCAGTACTTTGCTGATGCAAATGAAGCGGAGTCCTGGATGCGGGAGAAGGAGCCGATGGCGAACACGCACGACTATGGCAAAGACGAGGACTCCTCTGAAGCACTGCTTAAGAAGCACGAAGCGTTGCTATCAGATCTTGAAGCTTTCGGGAACACCATCAAGTCGCTCCGGGAACAGGCGAATGCTTGCCGGGTAACTAATGTTATTATTTTTTGTAAAGTTTACTCGCCTTCACGACTGTACTGCCTCTAATTTTTAGTTTAGCTAGGTGGACCAGTGAGCAACACTGACTTAGGCGTATCCTATTATTTTATGTGCATATGTACTTTCCGACAATTTTCATTACCGTAATTTGATTGTTTTGATAGAATAATCGTAGGAAGAAGTGTATAATTGGTATTATTTTGTTCGTAGCAACAAGAATCCCCGGTGGTGGACGTGTCGGGCAAGGAGTGCGTTGTCGCTCTCTATGACTACGCAGAGAAGTCTCCGCGAGAGGTGTCTATGAAGAGAGGCGATGTCCTCACTCTGCTCAACTCCAACAATAAGGTAAGTGTTAATGTCGGCCAATATCCATGAGTTTAATAAATGTCTATTGCAAAGTATATATAATTGTTGATCGTTATTAATTAACTATTTGTGTTTTAGGTAACAAATTCTTTGGTTGTGTTATATTGAGAGTCTTATACAATGTAATGTAAAATTATGACTTTAAAAAATTGAAGGTTAAGTCCATTTCTTTTTTCAAATTGATTTTTTGTAGTTTATGGCCACAAAAATACTCTTTTTTTTTTATCTTAGTCTTTGGCCTTTGTGGAAAATTCCGCAATTCTGCCAGTGTCATGTACATAAAGCTTAACTTCTACGATAATGGATCAACAAAAGATCTGAAGTTGATTTAGAATACTCATTTCATAATATGGTTACCTAAAGCAAGTGTAGAACGTGTTGTGTCACATTTTTTGTTGTTGTTCCATTTCTTCTTTAATAGTCAATAACTCGCTAAATCCTTGACATCGGTAATTTATTATTAGGTATATTTTATACAGAAAACAATTCCAAATACATACAAAATTTAGTTTCAAAATCATTCATGCTATTGTATTAAAGTTCACCATAAAATGCTTTCAAAATTTATATTGTTTCTCCAGTAAAGTTTTGTAAATGTGACTTAGGCAAGTTTGTCCTTTAGCCCTACAATTGACTAGATATTTAGAAACATGATCCGGAATTTTGAGATCTGAACCTTAAAAAATCAGCCGAGAGATTGAGTTTAGAAGAAATTATTTCTTCGCACGTAATTCTTAAAATTGATAATTGTTGCCGTTTACAAGATGACATTGTTATACACGTTAAAAATTTCCACACATGAACAAAATCTAAAAATAAATATATGGCAATACTTAAAAAAATTCTAAGCATTTCTGATTTTTTTTGTCTATAAAGGCCATGTAAAATCAAAAAAATTAAAGAAAGATCAAATTTGGACCATTATTAAAAAAATATGACCAAAAAATTAAAAAAAAAAAAACTATAATTTCAAGGAGTGATAAATGTTAAAATGTAAGAAGTGTTAAAAGTTACGAGGAGTGCTATGTTAATGAGGAATAAAAACTATCACAAAACTGAAAAAATTAAGAAAAAAATTCAAGCCATGCTAATTGGGATGGAATACCCGATATATATATATATTAGGCTGGTCGTTAAAAATTAAATTTTTTGCGACGCCCCCTGAAATGCTTCCTTTTGATGAAAAACACTGGGAATTTTTTTTTTTTTTATTCAAAAGAACACGTGCCTTTAGGCCTCTAAGTAATTTTTGGGAATCATTTTTTTTGGGAATTTTTCAGGAAAACTACAATTTTATTCGAAATATAAAAAATTATAGAACTCAAATCAATAAAAAAACAATATTTGATCAAATTAACAATAAACAAAAATCTAAATTCAAAAATTTTCCCAGCCGTTTGGTATATATAAATAAAAAAATATAAGTATTCAAATTGTTATATATATTAATATTACATTAATACAAACGTTATTTTAATAAACAAAAAAAAAATAACAAAACAAATAACAAAAATGATTATACCCAAAAATTTACTTATATCGAGGCACACGTCCTCTTTTTTTTAAAAAAAAAAATCCCCATTTTTTTTCATCAAAAAGAAGCATTTCAGGGGGCGTCGCAAAAAATTTAATTTTTAACGACCAGCCTAATATATATATATAAACAATTTTTATATGAATTTAATACGATTGGTCTAGAATGAAATCATATTAATCAATAATATTCACTGATTAGATTTATTATATCAGCATTGGATAATATAAGCAAAATTAATTAGTATAAATTGCACAGACACTGACTAAAGTACGTAGAATACATGTTTGCAAAAATGCTCTTCACAGTTTTTTATTTAATAAATGTAAGTTTTCGTTATGTTTTCTTTAATTTAATTTGATTTAATAATTTCATAATAAGTTTTAATTTGATTTGATTTAGTGAATTTGATGTCATTTCTACTATTTTATGTTTTATTTCGAAGCATTTAAATGTATTGCATGTAATGTATCGGACCCTAAATAATACAGTTAAGTAAGTTAAGCCGGATAGTGTGGGAAATTGTGTGTGACTTGATAGCAACCACCATACACCAAGTGTTACACTAGTCTGTCAAATTCTTGGGTAGACTGAGGCATACCATGTAGTGAAGTCAAGTATGGTGTCTGTCTATATCAGAGTTGATAACAACTATAATGAACTTTGGTAATAAATGAAACCGGTGACTCGTCATTTAGTTTTAGATCTTACATACTTTATAAGTCGTCATCACAATGGTGACTTTTTTATATTGTAAGTTTTTAGCGTCTGTCCACATTATCCCAACTGAAGTTAAATCATGATGTGACCTAAGATGGTAAACACGTTAAACCTAGAAGACCATTAACTTCCAAGTGCAGTTGCCAGAATACATATGTATGTATTGGAGATAGGTTTTCAACTTGAGAGAGGCATTTTGCAAGGAGGGCTTAAGAAAAGTCTTACCAGCGTACTATGGTTCTATCATAATGCTTTCCGAAAACTTTTGCTCATTTGCGAGAATTAGAACCTGCGACATCGATCATCGACGTCCAATCGACGTGGTGTCTGAGCATCATGAACAAAAACAAAAACTGTTGATAGATTGTTGATTTTCCTATGAGCACCATTTTTTTGGTATTTACCGTGTCTTACCGTCAGGAACAGTGCAGACTTGTTTGGGCTATATCTATACTAATACTAGCGGGCCGGGCGGACGTTGTCCCGCCTTGATAATAAAAAAAAAATAAAATTCAACCGCAGCGCCACCTACCGGGTCCAATTGTGAATCTAAACCATTCTCGGATCCACTCGAACACGCACAAAAAATTTCATCAAAATCGGTCCAGTCGTTTAGGAGGAGTTCAGTCACATACACACGCACACAAGAAATATATATATTAAGATTATAACGCTGATGAGTTTGTTTGCTTGATTAAGAGTAAGATAATCTCAGGAAATACTGCTCCGATTGGAAAAATGTTTTTCAGTGTTAGATAACTCATTTATTGAGAAATGCTAGATATCATCACGCTAAGACCATTAGGAGCGGAGCACCAATGAAGAATGCTTCAAAATCGTTTTTTTTTTTAGATTTAGCCCAAAGTAACTATCTCACGCGGGTAGAAGCTAGTTAAAAATAAAATTGTCATGTTTGAAATATTTGATAAGTGTCCTGAAACGGCTGCTCGGCTTTCGTTGGAGGGAAATGTCTTAATGCAATTATACTATAGTAACAACAGTCTCCAAAATCATATATTATTCATAAAAATATCTAAAAACATTTCAAACTAAAATAGTAAAAAAAAATGTATCGCTTGTGAAGTGTATTGTAATCTTAATTTCAAAGTAAATGAGATGTCGCATCTGAACATCGTTTTGTTATTCACGATACTATATTATTATCATCTGCTTGAAACCGGCTCGGTTTATGTAACTAAGTATATGAGTGACGATAACAGATCGCGATCATATCTGAATACGAACGAACGTTTATAGTATTACATATTTTTTTAACATTGCGTTGTTAGTGGAACAATTTGTTACATACAAATTTGACGATATAATATCAGACATAAAAGTTACTTTTATATTTTGTAAAGCAAATCGTCATTGGGTAATACTTGGTCGCGAAAATTTGATGAGTAAATCGTGTTAATATTTAAAAAAAAATTCAAAGTAAAATATGCGTACAGTAATTTAAATAATAACATTAAAAAAATAAACGGTTGGAAAATTGGTGATGCCTTTGTGATGTTTTAATTGAATAGGATCAATGTAAGATGCGACAACGACGAACGAAATAACTCTTTGAAGAAATACATGAAATGTAGTTTAAATTATTATTGCGTTAGTGAAATTCAACTGTGATAGTGTCGTGATATTAGGTTAGTTTTAGAGAAATGATAGTCCTGAGCTGGTTCCTTGTGGTTCTGGTAGAAAATGTGTTTGTTTATAAGAAGAAAGTACGTATTTCTGTAAGTTTTGTTTTATCTTACACCATCATCTTCTTGCCCTTATCTGACCTAAGTAGTGCCGGCACAACATATTTTCCGTTTCCACTCTCCCCTGTCAGGTGTTATCTCAGTTTTCACACCTTTTGTACACATCATTTTTCGGTGTACCTCTACTCCTATATCCGTCCACTATCATACTCAAAACTTGTTCAGTTACATGGTAATGGTAATGTATAGAATATTTGCAAAGGCGGAAAAAAAATTTGGTAACATAGAATAAATCTAAATCGGCAAGATTTAATGGACTCTGCTGTTTATGTTATTATATACTATGCCGAAATCTTTGCCACAGTGTCTTTGTTACTGTATCTAAGCCATAAAGTTTTGGTTTTCAATATATAAACAAAAAATGTTGAATGTTAAAGGATTCTATTTTAAATATATATTATTCTGACATCTTCGGTTTAGAGGCCATCCATAAATTACGTCACACGAATTTCATGATTTTTTTGACCCCTCTCCGTCCTTGTCACAGCTGGTCACATTCGTGAGACTCCCCCCCCCCCCCCTCTCTAGTGTGATGTCACATATTTTGCAATTTTACACTTAGAAATTATTCAAACAGCAGGTCCGAAATTAGTTTTAGATCCATTTAAATAATTTTTTAATAACAATTAACATCACGTCAAACGTTTCAACAAATTAACAAAGCAAAAACGATTACTTTATTAATTAAAGAAAACTTAATCATCTTGAGTCCATGGACTTTGAACCCACTCCGTTGAATTATTTATAACTGGCATAGTAATCAATTCGTTCTCGTTTGGGTTGCTGATGTCGGGAAAATTTGTTGTGTTGTATTGTGCGTCGAAGGAATTTGCGAAAAAAAAACCATGAGTGTCGCTTTCTTTTTCATAATTTTTATTAGCAATTCTTTTATCTTAAATTCCATTTTACCTTCAATATTGTCACCACTTTTCAAATTTTTCCATAAGCTATTAACTTCTTATACATGTTGTTTTTTTTTATCAGCATAGTCTGCACTGTAAGCTTCATTTAGTTTAGGGTAAAGATGACCTAAATCACTCATTTTCTTCGTTTTAAATTTGTTTCGTAAGTTAAAAACATAAAATACCAGAACTAAAAAAACTACGTCCAACAATCCGCAAAAGTCAATTGTCTAATGAAATAGAAACAAAGAAATCAATCACTGCTAGACGCAGGCGCGGTGTTTTTGGCGGCATTTATCAAAGGGCACTAGGTCGTCGGCGCGTGCCGCGTAACATTAGCAGAGGGAGTGGCCGACAAAGAATTTGAAACTTATGTTTATACAGATAGGGTTGCAAATGTGTTTGAGCACTTCATTAATAGTGCAAAGTTCGTGTTTTAACACGTTTTTTTTCTCGAACTGACTACGCTATTGACCTAGCAAGGTCTTAACAGCTTCACCGGACTACATGTTTTAACACTTATATTTGGAAATGCGACGTCACGAAATTTAGGACCCTCCCACCCCTTTGTCACACAATGTCACACTTCGTCGAACCCCTCCCTCCCCTTAAGGTGTGACGTAACTTATGGATGGTTCCTTATAAGCTTCAAACTACGATATATAACTGGAAAGAAGATTTATTAGAAATTATGTGATTTTGATACGTATTTTTTCTTTTTTTGGCAACCAATCTTTCAGATTATTGTCTGTCATTGTCAAATAATTTATACAACAAGTATACAAACAATGTTACAAGTATCTTGCGATGATTTCAATTTTCTAACAACATGGTGGTCCCTTATTAGAACTTTCCGGGGAGATTTTGTGGCGTCTCAGAATGCATGCTCCGTGTTATTATTATCTATCCACTTTACTTATGCACAACAACAGAACTATATTGTTTAAAAATATGACAAAATATGGAGTCAATCAACACAAGATTATGAATAAAGTATAAAAGCCACTACACGACAGACTAAGATCCCCTCAAAAACTCGATATGTATTGTATATTTATTTTTTATGAATGAATCAATTAATAATAACAAATTAATTAATAAACAATCTAATGATATCCATTTACTATTATCAGAGACAAAGGTCGTTGATTCATGGCGGTAGTGTTACAAGATAGATAACGTATTCCTTCTAAACTACAATTTTACAAATCAATGATGATCCCCACGTATATAAAAATGCCATGTTATTGTTTACGAGAACAAATAATTTAATAGGCGAATTATAGATACTCCCGCTGGTAATCTTGAATATTAGCTTTTGTCCCCGGTTTCACTAGCTTTAATCTTTAGGTGACCTATCATTGGGGAACAGTACTTTTTTCTGGATTCTTTTTACTGTAACCATCTAACAATATAATATCGAAATTTTTAGAGGTGTCTTAGAATGTTATTTTTATAGGCTAAAGACATAAATAAATATAGGAATAAATAAAAATCAAAAATAGTCAAACATACCTTTTCATCCACGCGCTATACTAGTTGCGGTTTGAGATATCCACACGTACTTTACGTATGTATGTCACACATTTAGGCAGCCGCCGGACCCAATGAATTACATTGATCACAATGGCAATATCTCATTTGCAGCTACTGAGAAAATTAAGTCGTTCGTTTTCAATGTTTAAGAAATATTATGAGTTTGCAACCGCTGGGGTGTGTCATACCCCACCTTCGTACACGGAGGGTTAAACAACATTAATACGTCATTATATTTACGAGTACTTATGAGTGAAATTAATTTTATATCTATTATGTTTTTATGCAGTCATTGTCAAAACCATTACATTTATTTGTGAGTAATTTTTAGATTTAGAGGAAAAATACTACAGACACACTGGATATGATAGAATAAACTCCTTTAACAGGATTGGTGGAAGGTGGAAGTGAACGATCGCCAAGGTTTCGTCCCAGCCGCCTACGTTAAGAAGATCGATGCTGGACTCTCGTCTTCGCAGCAGAATCTGGCCGACTCCAGCTCCATTGCCGCCAGACAGAACCAAGTAAGCAACTTTACAATAAAGTAATAAGAGCTACTTTAATCAAAAACGAAATAAAATTGGTAATACACCCATGTTTTATTGACTATGATTTTATTTTATTGTCCTGACATCGTTTTCATGCTTAACATGTTCCGTGCCTAGCTATTTTTGCCTGAGGTGGCGTTCATAAATTACGTGAGATGTTTAAGGGGGGGAGGTCGACAAAAAATTAAAAAAAAAACACCTCAGGTAATTTATGGACGCCCCCTGACATGTCTTTCGGGCCATTTGATGTATTGACAAAAAATAGATGAAATATAATCTTTTTTTTTTTCGAACTGTCTACGCTATTGGCCTGACGGGCCTTCGCAGCCTCGCCGGACTGCATCACGTATTATCATACAATATTACGTTACAACATCATACATAACATGAGATAATTAATTTTTTGGTTTTCCATAGTTATCAAATCGTCGGGTGGTACACGTGGCACGGAACGTGTTAATAAATATTATGATCTAAAGTAATTCTGTAAATTATTACTAAATTCATACAAAGTATTTTTATATCAATCGCGTTTTAAAGCCTAATTTTGCATTCAAGACAAAAGAAAATTGCCCTCTATCAGTAAAACTTAAAATTTACCATTGGTCAACAAACCTGAAAATATGCAGTGTATTATGTATATAAATTATGTTCCAATAATGTCTGTTTGTCAACAGATCGAGGGTCAGTACGACAATCTGTTGTCTTTGGCGCGTGAGAGGCAGAACAAGCTAAATGAGACAGTCAAGGCTTACGTGCTGGTGCGCGAGGCGGCTGAACTCGCTACCTGGATCAAAGATAAGGTATTTTAACATGTTTTTTTTTTTCAGAAAGAGTTTAAACAAAATATTAGAACTCTGTGAGATATTTAATCTGTGTCCGTTGATCAAGAATTAAACCATTGAACATGCCTCAAGAGGTTGGTGTGTAGACAAAAAAAAGATGTAACACAGTCTCATTAATCCGGCTCTATTAAAAACCAGGCACTGTCGGATTATTGGGTTTTATAGAAAAACTATAGAATTTTTTGCAAGTCTATATATAGTTTATTTTAAACACACAGGAAATGCACGCCCAAGTACAAGATGTGGGCGAGGACCTGGAACAGGTCGAGGTGATGCAGAAGAAGTTCGACGACTTCCAGAACGACCTGCGCGCGAACGAAGTACGCCTCGCCGAGATGAACGAGATCGCCGTCCAGCTCATGACCGTCGGTCAAACCGAAGCTGCACTCAAAATCAAGACCCAGATGCAGGTTTGTCCTCCTTTCTTACCGACTTACCAGTGTTACATATTGAGTATTGATATATTATGTATTTTTAGAGATACTTCAATATTTATTAGGGCAATGACGGATAATAGAATCGTCTATCGACTTTTGAATATATTTCGATGTCTTTTTATAATAATCACATGATAGCATTTGGGTAATAAAAACCCTCATCAACTACTTACCTTCTAGTAAATGCGATGCAGAATCCCAATCTTTAAACAAGCTTCAGTAAGGTCATCAATGTGGCGTTCTTTTTAACATCGCCATCCAGCTGTACCAAGATATTGTTCAACGCTATCTATTGGTGCACAAGCAACTTAACAACTATAGACTTGTATAATAATTACTATTTCAAGCCCAGTGAAACTTTAGAAAACCTGGTTAACAGTATTATTAAAAAAAAATATGTAATTTACGTCATTAGACTTATCAACATAGAATACCCTATATGTAACTAGGTGGTCAGATCTATTAGAGGAATTTAAGTTGGTGATAACTTTAGTGAAGGCAATGGCATTTAAACTTATCATTCCTTGTTCTAAGATGTACAATCTAAAGCATATAAATAGACAATGGAATTTCTAAACAGGCATTAGAGACAATGCTTGTGAAGAAACCATTATCATTCATAATTATGTATGTACTCAATTACAGATGTTTTCAGTATGTATACGTGGTTGTGTAATGTACTGAAAATAGGACAGCCTTCAATGTATGAGAATAGTTATCATGATTTTGAGTTCACGAAATTGCAAAAGTAAATAATATATGCATACAGTAGTAACGCCAACACTCTGTTGACTTTATTCTTATGATAATGTTTTATATATACATCCTGTTCCGATGTTTGTAATTTAGCTTATATTAATGTGTAAATAATTTGTTTGTCCTCACATAACTATAAAAATAAAAAAAACATATGTTACCTAGTTTCAGGAAGTAATTCATGCATATTTATTTCACATCTCTTTTCTTCATGTCTTTCTGTCTCCGTTTTTTTTTATTGGCACACAATAAGGGACTTTTTATGTTCTGACAGTTTGTGTAAAATGGTCCCCTACAATAAAAATTCTTTGTTTTTGTTGTCCATATAAATAATATAGTACATCATCTTCGATATTTAATAGTCTCATAAATAGCATAGGGCTTGTCATAATGGCGTTAGTTAGTCTCTCAAATCAATGAATAATTTAGAAATTTAATTCATAAATACATATCATCTTTGCATATCAATTTTGTGGTATGCATTCCTCTCAATAGAAGCAAGCGAAAGGCATATATTAAAAGTATCTTTGATATACGAGTGACTGTCGTGCCTCTTTCTTTATGGAATTTAAATATCGAATTTTATTTTTTGTCTGTGGTGACTCTGTGTGTTGTAATAAGACGTTTGCTATTACATCGAATTAGACACACTCCACAAACATAAAAGTCTTGTCAAACATTGAGGTTATATAAATTTGCCCAGGCCAGTGTGGTACTATTAAAAATTTATCTTCTATTCATATAATAATAATGTAAATGTAATGTGTCTGTACTATTGAAAAAGTGTTACAAGTTTAGGAAGGAATAAGTAATAAAATACATTTCAATAATTTTTAGAAATGTCTGTCCGTCTGTTTCTTTGGCCATGTATCATTGCTAAAGTACTGCGTCTACGATAAAACCTTAACCAAGAAAATCATAAAACATAATATACTTTAGTAAGTAACATTTAGTCTTCATTAAAATCAGTTGACTCTATCAAAAGTTATTGTAATTGTAATGACGACGCGACTTAAGTACGAGCGAAAAGTAGATAACTAAATGGATATAATAGATTGAGATGATTTTATTAATAAGGTTTCACGCGGACCAACGTCGTGTGCACATCTATTAAATTAAAAAGGATAATTTGTTAATACAGGAATTGAACTCAAAATGGACGTCACTACAACAACTGACAGCGGAGAGGGCCGCTCAGCTCGGGTCAGCGCACGAGGTCCAGCGGTTCCACCGCGACGTTGACGAGACCAAGGACTGGATCGCCGAGAAGGAGGCCGCTCTAGCTACAGACGACCTCGGCAAGGACTTGCGCTCCGTGCAGACCCTGCAACGTTAGTTAATTACCTATCCACATTTTGATTATCCGCATTACAAAAGTAACAGTATTAGTAAATTTAGAACTATTGCGACATGTACAGGAAGTTTCTTTCAAACTTCACATATTTACCTTAAATTTTTTTTTATAAATGAGTTGTTACATTTCAAAATAAGCTAAGTCCAATTTTAGCCGTTCCTAATATTTTATGTTATTTTTCAAGACCTTCAACTTTTGTACATGTAAAATATGAAAATCATAAACAAAAACTAACTTCTCTCTCACTCGGTGTATAAAAACTGGAAATCTTAAAATAATAAACATGTTATAAGAACAATTAAAATTGGATTTTGCTCATTTTGAAATATCGACTCAAATGTCATATGATTGTATGTCTCTCTTCTAATCTACAATTAAATAAATGATCTCATAATATTTAAGTATGTTAGAAAGTAAACCCTTTTGTAAATAACAATTAATAACATTGAGCAATTAAGGTTCTTGTAAATCAGATAACTTTTCCTATCTCAGTTTCAATAGTTTTTTTTAATACATCCTAATTTCAGTTGCAACCTTTCAACCACTTCAACTTCTGTTTAAATAGTACATAAGATATATTTTTAATAGCTGTGTGACTGTATATTTGTATTTATAGTTTGAACCATATACCAAGTGAAAGTTTAAACGCTCGCAGTATTCTAGGATATGATCCATCATGGTCACATTTAACATATAGAATAATATTATCAAAACAAATATTAATAAATAACGAAGAGAACCTAAATTAAAGTTTGTTCTAAGACTGTCAAAAGTATAAACCCAATCTAGGTGCAATGACTGGTATCGAAAGCTACAATGGGCGACCCTGACTTAATAACCTTCGATAATAAAACGGACAATAAACCCTTTTGTTTTGTTCCTGACTCCTGTTCCGTTGACACATTCTCTATCAAGTGAAACTGAAATCACCCGACGGTGTCAATGAGACACTATGCTTTAATGTAGATGCGTAGAGGATTGTGTATAAGTTTTGTATTTTTCTAGATAATTTTGATTTAGAACGAGAATTGAGTGCAGAGTAGCCTGCATAATATTGCTACTTGCCTGTATAGTGTAATAAACAAAAATGTTGAACTTTAAACTATCAATAATAAGGCAGCCACTACATGGCCTGATTGTATTGAAAAAATTAGATAATGTAGACCAAAGTATAAATTTACTAAATAAAGAATTTTCTCCTTAATATTATTATTTTAATTTACTTTAAATTCACTATTTACTAGATTAGGTTGTAAATTAATCATTTCTTTAGATTTCTGTTAAGATTTCCTGATATAAGGTTATATTATATATGGATCAATTTACCAGGTAAACACGAGGGTCTGGAGCGAGATCTGGCCGCTCTCGGCGACAAGATCCGTCAGCTAGACGACACGGCCAACAGGCTAATGTCCACGCACGGGGACTCCGCCGACGCGACCTACAGCAAGCAGCGCGAGATCAACGAGGCCTGGCAGCAGCTGCAGGCGAGGGCCAACGCCAGGAAGGAGAAACTCCTCGACTCTTACGATTTGCAGAGGTGATTTAACAAACATTTAATCAACATCTACAAAAGTCCTCATTATTTTTTGCCATCTTTGTATATAGCCTTAGAGGAACTGAAAATTATTATTATAAACAAATAAAATTATTGTTAAATTTAAACAAAAAACCTGACTGTGAAATACTGAAATTTCTTTAGTTGTATTCATGAATGACTTGTTCATTTAGTTTTTAGTATTAGCATTGTTATTGTCTCTTTCTTTTTCAATTTACACTACAGTTCATATGTCACAATCAATCAATTAAGTTACAAAGTGCAACAAGAAAGAGACATGTATACGCACAATCAGACAAAACAACCGTCTGTGGAAGTGAGTAATAGTTAGTAAACTATCTAATTCGAAGCACTTAGTTTAAAGAGTGGATAACACACGCTTTCATAGTTATTTACGTCATGTAGTTTATAATAAATATCTAAAATTGAATATAACTTATTACCTTTATACTAAACCACTAGATATCGCTAAAATGTATACCTGTTTTGTTTTTAATAATTAAGAAAAATATGTAAGTTTGACTATTTGTGAGGAGTATTTTTTTTTAATTATCATTCAATAAGTTATTTGTTGTCAATAATTTATAATTTACTAGCGGGCCCAGTGGACGTTATTCCGCCCTGATAATCAACAAAACTGACAAATTTTACACCGAAACCTTCATGAATCACTTTATCTACTGGTGACCCGCCTGAAAATCCGTTAAGTCGTTTTTGAGTTTATCGCGAACAGACAGACAGACGTGGCAGTGTACTTTGTCTTATAATATGTATTAATATTATAACAAATCGTTGCGCAATAGGTTCCTATCGGACTATCGCGACTTGATGGCTTGGATCAACTCGATGATGGCGCTCGTGAGCTCGGACGAGCTCGCCAATGACGTCACCGGCGCCGAGGCACTGCTCGAGAGGCACCAGGTATACTTTATACATATTCCCACGGATTTCCTATGTACATATATATAGTGTATAGTTCCAGTCAGGGGTTGTAAAAGTTTCCTGGTTTTTCATTTGGCGGGATCTTATGCTGTCATGTAGTGGTTTTTATCTTTTATTCATAACCTTGTGTTATTTCTCTCTGTATTTTCTAATGTTGAAGGCCTTTTATATACTATAGTATGGTTATTTTGCAAAAGTAAAGTGGATGGCAAATAATACCACGGAGCATGGATTCTGACTTGCCAAAAAACACCCTGGCCAGTTCTGACAAAGGAGGCGACCATCTTGTTAGTTCATTGAAATGATTGCAAAAACTTATAATATTATTATCTATTCATCAATTGCTGCAATAATCTGGAAAATAGATTGCCTAAAATAAAATAAATGAGGTTTTTGTATGTACAGCGTATAACCAATCAACGACGACGTCTCTGATATGGACCAATCGTGTGATAATACTAAGAAATGGTCTCGAGCTTCCATTTATGTTCCCAATATAGCCATTCATCTCCATACAGGGAAATCTTAAAGATCCTATTGGTTATATAAAACTTTAAATCAAAACCTTATGTAATATCGATAGTTATTTACATGATATATTTTGGTTATACGAAATAGTAATTGATTGCTAATTTCAAGGTGATTTGAAATCTCACTTGTAATATCCTTACCTATTCGACAATGGCAGTAATAATCTACTAGGAGATTGTTTGCCCAAAATAAAGGTTGTGCTAACGACTTCTGGCGGGAACCGCACGATAAACGTTAATTTTGTTTAATTTTCATAAATACCATTTTATTCGTGCCGTCCTTGTCCTGTGTGAGCGCAGTTATATAGTAAGAGTCATCGTGTGTCCTTTGTGTTCGCGCATGCGCGTGATCCATTCATATAAATTTACCATCACGTCATGGATATATGTCATTGTGTTTGTATTGAAAGGAGAGGGGTTTTAGAACTTTGAAGTTAGAAATATAGAACTTAGATTGACGAATCAGTTGTCGACTCTCAAATCAAAGCGTTTTAAAATGTATTTCTTATAAATATTTTGAATGTTTTAATTTTTTTATCTTTGGTAATGAATACATTTAAGTTTACTATTATTTAGGTTTGTAACAAATTTTTTTTATTTTCATTTTATACAATGCAATTTTTGATAATTTAAAAGGTTAAATGTATAGGAACTACGAATGTGTACGTTATAATGACATAGTTGCGTAGTTGTATTTTTTTTTAATGGAAATATATTACTCAATATCGGAACAGAAAACTTATGCATTTGATATTATTATTTTTATTGCGATAGTCTGCCAGTTTTAACCATGGCGAAAAATAGCCATGCGTAAATTCATTCATTTGGTTCTTTTTACTCGTGTCGTTTTTTCATCTCTGTGCACATATTTTATCGACGTAAGTTATATTTGTGGTTGTACTATAACAGCGTGTACTGTATTTCTAGACCCAGCGTTTGGAGATAGACGCGCGTTACGGCATAATGCCGCAGGTCAGACAGACGCCTTGCACGCATGTGTGCGCAGAACCTAACGTACCGTTTAATCTCTAATGCCTTCCTTCACACCGACACATTTCCTGTTAAAAGTATGTTTTAATGTGGTTAGTTTTATGGTTGACATCAGACATTGAACGCATTCAGAGCATGTACTCACGAATTTGGGACAAGAGTCTATTTGTCAGTTATTCTGTTGCGTAAGGACATAGTAGTATTGTAACTTTCTGTAGCAGTAACGTATTTATTTTACTATAGTGGCGAATTATTTCCGTTTTTTTTTCCGGTAATCTTAGATTTTTTTCTACATTTGCATAGTAAGTGTTTATATAATATTGGGATGTTAAAAAAATTAAATATAGAATTTATTTTCTACTACATTTGGTGTCAATTTTAATATATTTTTAACAAGAAATCTGTAGGAAGGCTTCTGATTATCTTCGAATTATTTTGGTTCATCATATTTGGTGCTCACATATTCGCTAGTCAAATAGATATCTGATATAATAAAGAAGTAATTAATACCGCCTCTAACGATTCAGTTCTCAACGGAAGGGACTCTTAGACACTAACCGTGTTATTACAAAAAAGTTAAATACGTATTACATACTTGGTTTAAAAAAGTTATCTAATAAATGCACCGCGCTCGCCCGAGGCACGTTCGTGTTATCCTTTTTCACAAGTCTAAACTAACGTAACCAAAGCGAGACAAAAGAACAAGATGGCGACCGCGGTGCATTTAATATGAGACTTTTTTAAAGCCAGGGTTCAATACGTATTTAATTTTTTTGTAATAACACCGAGTAGGTTTAGGTTACATTATAAAGTAAAAAAAGATATCGCCCAGATTTTGGGCAAGGTTAGGTTAGGTTAATAATTATAACATTTTAGAATAAAAGAAAAATTGATGAACCTGAATAATTATAAATATTAGTGTACGCAATAATATAATACACCGCCAAATTTAATGTACTTTCTCTTTTAATCATTCTTAATTATTATTGTAAGATAAATTAGTGTAGCAGTAACTTTATCATTTAAAAAAAAGTAACCTCAGTGAATAAGACCTCGTAATTATCATATATTTTAAATCCACGTAATTAGATTAACACAATAAAATCTTTAAAAAATGTGTACTTAATTGAAAAAAATTAATGTTAGTAATTTTATGTAATGTACAGTCGTTCTCGAAAATGTTTTATCATATATAAAAGTATATGCATACTTGCATAAAATACAAGTAACAATAGATAATATGATATGTGATATGTGAATATTATTGCATTTTTTAAATCCTTTTAAAGTATACTGAGTTACAAAAAAAGAAATAGTTTTTATACAGTTGAGATGTATTTCAATTTATGTAGTTTCAGTTTATACACAGAATTTTTCACTTCAATTAGCTTATTTTCGACACATTTATCTTCTTGTAGATAAAGGTCTTAAAGCGGTTGATTATTTTTTTTATGTGATGTGATACTTCATTTCTGTTCTATAAGTTTAGGGTGATAAATTTACATTAGTTTACATTAGTTTTTTATGCGTCGTAAAATAATTGAAATTATAATTCTTTTTTACAATTTTTGAATATGACTGTACTTATATTATTATGTGTGAGTGTTGTTTACTTTTACGCTTCAGTGTGTTTTTGATTTCATGTTCCCTCCATACTTTTTCATATTGTAACATTTTCGATTTACATTTTGTTTCACATGTGTGTTGTTGTTGTTATCGTTGTGGTTCATACGTCACCATTTTTTTTACATATTCGTCATTTTGATTAATTGCATTAATCTATGAGATTTTCTTCCGCTCATTTTAAATAAATTCATGTCGATTATATAATCGGTCAAGTTTTATATTACATTTTGAAAATTAAACTGAGACAGTACATTTTTTATACCCTTACTTTTTCTTAACCAATGTGTTCATTTAACCAATCAATTAACGGAATTTATATATTGGGGCCTTCTAAGTATTACATTAGCAGATTTTTTGTAATTTCAGACCATCCCCTCCCCTTGTTCAACAAAAATAAGCATAGCTCTTACCCCCTTCCTATGCTTACCTACATAAACATATATATAAGTATTTTTAAATCTGTTCTCGTTAAATAAATAAATATTGGTAACATAATCATCATCCAAATCCCCCCCCCCCAAATGCCATCAAAAATAAGCATATGAACGACTTCCGCCCACCATCAGTGCTTAAGTAATACTTGAATGCCCCATTGATTGGAATGAAGGACATTAAATAACGAAATATATGTAATTCTGGGAATTAAAAAATAATATGTATATCGCAGGAACATCGCACAGAGATGGACGCTCGCGCCGGCACCTTCCAAGCTCTTGAGCTTTTCGGACAGCAGCTGCTGCAGGGCGGACACTACGCCAGTGTTGACATTCAGGAGAAACTCAATAACATGGGTGACGCCAGGCAGGAGCTCGAAAAGTGAGTTCACAAACAAATAACATAGTTGAAACTTCAATATATCTATGAAAATAATATTTCAGTAGACATTTGATTTAAAAATCTATTGGATTTTTATTCGTATAGCTGACCCGGGTACACGGTGCTGTGGCTAAGTTATTGGAAAAGAAATTCTAAATCAAAACGTGGCGCCATCTATGAGATGTCGACTACAGTTGGTCCTACAGTTTTCTGTCAACAAACCAAATTAAAACGCCATCTGTTCGGGACTGATGAAACTTACAATTCATAACATAAATCAACATTGACAATCATCTAATCTGTAATAATAAAATGTTGAGGTCATTAATCGACAAACTTGACGCTTGTTTACTAAGATAGTGATTTAAAAGGAATATCCAAACTTCTGGTGGAGATATCATGAGGAAGTTGTTGTATGATGGTAGGACATTTTATAATACATGCCACGGTAACCACCACTCAAGTTGAAAATCTATTTTACTGAATGGTAGGTTATTTGTACTCTATCAAATTGCTCCCACTATGTACTTGATAATACATTCTTCACAGTGATACTCTTTTAGCTTTTCGCGATTCGTTGTTACTGAGTGTAAGTTTTGTAAGCCAAACTCACACTGGTGACTGCCAACATGCACAGCTACATTGCTCGGTGGACGAATTTTGTATTCCTCTGTTTTGGGGTCAAGTGTTACATAAGCACTAAGAGGGGTGGAGGGTAGTGGCTTTGCTTATTTTTGATGATATACCGGTTGGGCGGGCTGGGTGAAGATTATGTCAGCAATAATTATTATTTACTTTTTGAGATTTTCTATACAAATTAGTCGTTACGTATAAATGATTATGTAAACATGAGGAGGGGGAAGAGCCTTGCTTACTTTTGCTGATAAGGGGGAGAGTTGTCAGAAAATAAAGAAAAACTTTGTTTACGTAATACGGAACGGTCCCTTTTACAATAATAAAGAGTGTCATCGCTTTGTTGTGGTAAAAAAATCTTTAGTTTAGGCAGCAGCTATATTTAAGGCGGTCACATACATACGCAAATCCGTTTCAAGATTCCGTACATATTTCACAGACATACGTTTATTTCTGTTCGGAATAACAAAGCTCAGTTGTGAGATGAGGACCATTGAATTCAGACATTTTAACATCGATGGATTTTTTATTTGCGATCGCATTGTTGCCGTATCTTGCTAAGAAGAAAATACCGTTTAGATTACCGTTACTGGGCACATCCACTCAACGCTCAAAAATTGCAAGACTGTCAATATTATATAAAAAGACCCAAATTACGAGGCAATCCCAAATACTGACTGGCGTTCCGTACGGGGTTAACGAATGTGTGATGCGGCTCGTACAAAATCTATGAAAGAGATGCATTCGAAATAGTTCTTTCCGTGTGAAATTCCGAACACACAGGCTACCACTCGTAATTCCGGATCGAACAAAACTACGAACGGAAAACTACGGTATGTTTGTGATAGATCCATAGATTTATATGGATTTACTGCGTTCGATATCTCGAATCAAAATCCCGTAACGGAATTCCTGCCTTTAATTAGGAAATCGTTTTTTTAGGTAAGGTATTTATTTATTACGTTCGTTCTGTTCAGGGCGTGGGTGAACCGCCGCATGAAGCTGGATCAGAACCTGGAGCTGCAGCTGTTTTACCGGGACTGCGAGCAGGCTGAAGGCTGGATGGGAGCTCGGGAGGCGTTCCTGGCGCCCTCGGAGCAGACGCCGCTGCAGGGCGCGCCGCACGACCAGGCAGACCACGCGCAGCCGGACAACGTGGAACAGCTCATTAAGAAACACGAGGACTTCGATAAAGCGATCAATGCTCATGTTCGTACACTATATGTCTATCAATTATAACTCTTTAAATTCACTACATTTTGCCAGAAGCTTCCCTCACATCAATGTGGTAAAATACATTATTCTATCCCTCGGTCGTCGTGGTGGTCTAGTGGTTTAACCAGTAGTAGAATATCATTTTGACGTCCACAGGTCCGAACCCCGAAAGTAAGTACCAACAAATTTTTCGGAATTCGCGTACATTTACTAATTTAAATTGGTAACAGTATCGGCTGACGGTGAAGGAACACATCGTGAAGAAACCTGAACCTGAAAAATGTTCTTGTAGTACTACTATATGTGGGAAAACATAGAACTGTAGATTTCTCAGAGTTTGAAACCGCCATCGTGGGTGGGGACATCGTGGGTTGGCGGATAATGCCAGTACCTTCGTTATTGAAGAGGCCTATGGCCCTGCGGTGGGTCTTACAGGCTTACTAATGATGAAACTACTTTTTGTTTTTCAATGAAACGTATATCCGTGGCTACATTTACAATTCTATAGGCTATATAGAAAATTTAATGACATTCATCACTTAAGGCAGACGTAACAAACAAACTGACATTCACATTTATAATTAGTTAGGATTAAAGTGTTGTTTTTTTTTCAGGAGTTTTTGCTTCCAAATTTATTAGTCAAGGGCATAGCAAAGATTAGTAAATAGTTTATCTCTATAAAAAAAGGCTGTAATGGTATACCAAAACTGAAATGAACAAACAAGTCTTTGGTCAATAGAATAGAAAAACTCGAATGTTTTTACAGTTTGGTGGCGCCGTGCGTTGTCGACGTCACCGGGGGCGTGCGGTTGCGGGGTTATCTATGTTCAATTTAAGTGGACTGTATATGCGGGGGTGCTATATTGATAATCAACTATTGCGATCAGTTACGATTAAGGAGAGAAGGGCAGGATGGAAACTTGGCACATACCTGGCGGCGATACAGTCTCCACGTGGCTAGCCGGCTAGGTGTTTCTCGTTTCTTTCCTTCGAGTCTTCTCTCACACAACACTTATTGTTGATAATAAATGTCGGCACGTATGTAGCGATGCGTTTATTTCTCACTCGAGCTTGCAAAAACTCAAAATGCCAGCATGCGGCGCGGCTCGGCACGGACACTGCGAGCCGCGTAAACTACTCGACGATAGCGGGCGAAGTCGCACAACACGATGGCGGCAGCAGTCGAACACTGGCGGCGGCAATCGAAACTATTGACGGCGCGAGCGTCGCGCTCGCGGCGAATAAGCATGTGCCATAGTTAAAGGGAAATGTGATTGGGCAAGACTAGATGGCGTGACCTGATCGCATTAATTGGTCAAAATTCAAAGTGACGCGATTTAATCCATAATGCGGGAATTTTCAAACATACATAAAGCGGCGCAACCACAGTTGTTTTTTTTCTTCTTCACTACATATTATACAAACATAGTCCTCTGTCACGTCTGTCTGTTCGCGTTAAATAAAAAACTACTTAACGGTTTTCCATGCAGTTTTCACCAGAAGATAAAGTCATTCATGAGGAAGGTTTAGGTATTAGGTATACTCTCTCAAGTTTTTTTTAAATTATCAGGACGAGATTACGTCCTCAGGGCCTGCTAGTTATAAATATTTCTGTTTAACAACACTTCACCATACCATAAACCATGACAACAATGAGTTGATTTGTAATGTATACAATATTTCAATTGCATAGGAGGAGAAGATAGCTCAGCTGCAGACCCTGGCTGATCAGCTGATCTCGTCGGAGCATTATGCGACGGACGCCATCGACGGCAAACGTAAGCAGGTGCTCGACCGCTGGCGTCACCTTAAAGAAGCCCTTATTGAGAAGCGCTCCAGGTATTATAATTAAAAAAAAATTATAACGTACATAGAAATTGTCATTTAAAATACCTCTTAATAAACTTTCAGAAATAAAAAAAATGTTCCTTTCATCAAAAAAAGATAAAACTTTTAGGTGAAATCTTGAATTAAACTAGTCGTTACATATAAATATATATCTTGAATTAAATTATGTTTTTCGAATTTTCACCTGAGAGAAAATAATGTTGGTAGAAAAATACGCCCAATCAACAGCCACTTCGATACCATCAAAACTACGGAAATTGATTACCGTTGTTCTCTTTTTGATTGAAACGTGTGAAAAACTTAATTAATTTCGATTATTTCATGTATTATAAAAAGTAGATTATAAGTATATAGAAGTTGGACTGTTTCTATATGAAAAGAAAAAGGTTCAGCAGCTTGTTTATTTAGATAATAGGTCCCCAAAGCTTTTTGTCTCGTAGATTATATAGATATATAGACCCCGCTGCTTACCCGATATTGAATTTGTGCCAATGCCTCAACTTTAGATATGGTTTGAATTGATGGTGTTATCATTTATGTCGATAGATATGTCTTCACATAATAAAGGTGAAGTATTTAACTAGAATGTTTGTGTTTCATTCAAAGTGAGCGACATCAGATCCATGACCTACTTAAATAAAATCATTTACCCTTATTTGCTTCGTATGGACCCACAAGTTTTTTTTTGCTGACATCAACCTCTTTGCTAGTCGTCATAGATCCCCTGGAGGTCGATTTAGACCACTTTGGGTATCACAGATTTTAACAAAGTAAACCAATATTTTTTATAGCTTATGTTGCATAATTTCGCTGGTAAACATTTCTAGTTATAGTTTAACTTCTTATCCTTATTAAGGTTGGGCGATGAACAAACACTGCAACAGTTCTCGCGCGATGCCGATGAAATGGAGAACTGGATTGCTGAGAAGCTTCAGCTCGCCACTGAAGAGAGTTATAAGGTGAGCTCTCTGTGCAAAAGTTTTACTCATTCTATAATAGCTTTTAAGTCGTTATAGATTTTCATATTAGGTCAAAATATCATATTTTTTATATTTCATTTAATGAAATATTAAATAACTCCATAGTTAACATCTGTGCTACATTGGTACACATTAGACTCGATCTTTATGCCACCTGTACCACCACGTTTATCTCTTGTGGTATGCGTTAGACTTGATCCTTAGGAGGCCACGTGTACCACCGGTTGTACACGTTAAACTTGATCTTTAGGCCATATGTTGTACCTCCCGTGGTATACGATTTGATAACTACAGAAAACAAAAGAATTACTTATGTACGATGCTGTAACGTAATATTGTATGATAATAAATCTTTTTTTTTATGTCAAAATATGAAAAGGTCTGAAGGACATGTCAGGGAAAAATGGCTTGACACGGAACAGTTGCCACCATGCATTTCAACATTTCCATAACAATATTAAGTTTATTGAAAAGAGAGATTGTTTGATTTTAACTTTTGATGGAATACGTAGCTCACTTATGTAACTGGTACGATACAGGATCCAGCGAATATTCAGTCGAAACACCAGAAGCACCAGGCGTTCGAGGCGGAGCTGGCAGCCAATGCGGAGCGTATCCAGTCCGTACTCGCTATGGGCGGTAACCTCGTGCAGCGCGGACAGTGCAGTGGCAGTGAGGACGCTGTGCAGGTACCAACACTGCAATCTGAATTTATCGTTTGTTATTTATATTCATATTACATTGTACTATACTGTATACAATCTTTTTTTTTATATTAATGATTTTTTTTTAACCCATCTACCGAATACTTTGTAGCATAAAGTATTATATTTTATTTATTTGTTAATATCATTTATCGACAAATGTTCAATCTGGGAATTAATTAAAAATAGCATAGAATTTTTAAGTTTTCTAAAATTAATAACCTGTTCAAATATGACACCTGCTTGACATACCTTCATATTTCTGATAATTTAAGTCTCATGAAATCATAGTGAGATCATATATAATAATACAAAGGTATATATATGTGATCAAAATCGTAGGCTCGTCTCGCCTCTATCGCGGACCAATGGGAGTTCCTAACTCAGAAGACGACAGAGAAATCGCTCAAGCTGAAGGAGGCCAACAAACAGCGCACTTACATCGCCGCCGTGAAAGACCTGGACTTTTGGCTCGGGGAGGTCGAGAGCCTCTTGACATCCGAGGACTCTGGTAAAGACCTCGCGTCTGTACAAAACTTGATGAAGAAACACCAATTAGTCGAGGCTGATATCCAAGCACACGAAGACAGAATTAACGGTAAGCTTAATAAAGTTGTTACAGTATTCCTTTCGTTTCCTAATAGAGACCTTTTTTTTAAATACTATGTTCAATGCTTGAGCATAGTCACATCTTATGTTAAATAATCGTATGCCTTGTAATGGTTATATGTTAAGCCTAGATTAGGATAAAGTCTTGAGTGTAACTGCGAACGTAAGTCTAGAAGGTTTTGGCAATAGTTTCTAAATTTAAGGCGGGTAACTATTAAGACATTGTCGGGATACTAATATTTTTTTTCTATTTTTTCATAATATTCTCCTTGAGAAGTGTTTGAGTTGGGTTTTCTGTTGTGCTCACATCACATTCAAAAATACTGGATAGATTTTAAACGATTTTTTAACTTTTACTTCTTAGATCCTTTTCATTCTTAGACCCTTACTTAAGGAAGAGAAAAATACACTTTTATAAGCATTACAAATGATTAACGAAATGTTGTAAGTGAAATATTTTTTCTATTTTTTTTTTTTGTGTACATAGAGCATATAGTAGAGATCTGGTACAGTTTCATATGTCCAATAATCCAGCACCACCCTACACTGAAGCTTCCCTGATCTCTCCTTATTTTTGACCCATGCTGGCGCACCGCTATAACCTCAAATAACCCGTCACTCCCAGGTTATGAAAACGCCTGTTTAGTGAGACTCTTATGTATTGTTGATATAGTAAACGAGGTAGAGGAAGTTGAAGTAATAATTGATGTGTGGTGTGTATCGGATAGATATGAACGCGCAAGCGGACGCGCTGGTATCGAGTGGGCAGTTCGACAGCGCGGGTATCGGCGCGCGCCGCTCCGCCATCAACGAGCGCTTCGAGCGCGTGCGCAACCTCGCCGCGCACCGCCGCGCCCGCCTGCACGAGGCCAACACGCTCCATCAGTTCTTCAGGGATATCGCTGACGAGGAGTCCTGGATCAAGTAACTATATCTTTACATATATAATGCAATGCTAGCCAATTTCCTGATGACTAGTATAGACCAATGTTTTCCTTCACCAAAAGCTCCAGCTCAGTTGCTAAGTTTTAACCTACGTTCATAGACGCGGTGTCCGAACACGTTATCAACTAAGCTATCGTCGCCTTTACATTGTTGTCACGTAAACTGCAACATGGATATAGACTGCATTAGTTGTTACTTTCAGTTGAAAATCTATTGCCTAAATATTAATCAGGATGTTTACATGAGTGATAACTATAGTGTTCTCATTGATTGTTTCATTCCGTTGATATGATTTACTATTGTTATTCAGCACATTATTTTGCTATTGTATGGGGAACATAACTTTTATTTTAGTTCTTATTTACTAAGTTCAAAAAGTTTTTCCTGTGTTAGGTAGTAATTATGAAATTGTCTTTCTCCATAGAACATTCTTGATGCCATCTTAAAGTGGTATTAATCTAAAACTATTTCCAAATCAAAGTTCAGTTGTACATACTGGCTTTCTTATTCAGGGAGAAGAAACTGCTGGTCGCTTCAGATGATTACGGTCGTGACTTGACTGGAGTTCAAAACCTCCTGAAGAAACATAAACGCCTTGAAGCCGAGTTGGCGAGCCACGAGCCTGCTATTCAGGCTGTACAGGAGGCCGGAGAGAAACTTATGGATGTTTCCAACTTGGGTGTTCCTGAGATTGAGCAACGTCTAAAGGCGCTGGCTCTAGCCTGGGCGGAACTTCAGGCCCTTGCTGGCGAGAGGGGAGCCAAGTTACAGCAATCATTAGCCTACCAGCAGTTCCTGGCAAAGGTCGATGAAGAGGAAGCCTGGATCAGGTTAGATTTTTCTATGCGATTTTTATTTGTAACAGCATTGCTTATTTTTGTTGTCAAGGGGGAGGGGACTTTCCGAAATGACAAAATTTTGCTTACGTAATAGTTGAACGGTTCCAGAGACATTGTGTAACGAGTGTGTATGTGTGGTTAGTGAGAAGCAGCAGCTGGTGGTGGTGGGCGAGTGCGGGGACAGCATGGCGGCGGTGCAGGGGCTGCTGAAGAAGCACGAGGCGCTGGAGGCGGAGCTGGCGGCGCGCGGGGAGCGGGTGCGTGACCTCGCCGCGGAGGGGGACGCGCTGCTCGCCGCGGGGAACCTGCACGCGGACGCGCTCTCGCACAGGATACGAGCTCTACAGGTACCATTATAGTTTGGTTATTACTGTTCAGAAACTAATATTATCTACATAGTTTTATCTCTATCTATGCAAACATTCTATGTTGTCTATGATTCTTTTGCTTCTCTTCTATTACAAGATGGCCCGAATGAGGAAGTGCCTTATTTATTAATAAATAAAAACTTCAATAATAACACCTCCAAAACTTGACAGTATATCTTTCGATGAAATTACAATTATAAAAAAATTGTCATTCATTGATCTCATGTGAAAAAAAAACTTATAAAGCATATCTATGAAAGCTTACACTTTCTCAAATAAAAAAAAATAAACAAGTACTATATAATGAATTGAAACTTTGCTTCCTTTTACAGTAGAAATAAAATGTCAGTGGAAGGATCGTCATTAATAAACTATTTATAAACCCTTAAAATTAAATGTATACTTAGAAAGTTTAAATTAAGAAAAAAAAACTTTTTTTTTTCGTTATATAACCTTAAATAGAGGATAAGTAATCAGTCATGTAGACATAGACTCGTTTTTTGTAGATATTTAAAAAAAACTTTGGCACTCGTTATCAAATTCATGCCACTAAATTTGTCATAATTCCCGTAACACATACTGAATTATTAATGTTGCTAATTAAACAGGCAAAATTGGAGAAGCTGACAGGTCTGGCTGCTCGACGCAAGGCTGCTCTCGTCGACAACTCTCTGTACCTGCAGTTGTTGTGGAAGGCCGATGTGGTGGAGTCCTGGATCGCGGACAAGGAAACTCACGTACGCTCTGATGAATTCGGGCGAGACCTCTCCACCGTGCAGACCTTGCTCACCAAGCAAGACACCTTCGATGCTGGTCAGTACTTACACTCGCATACATATTAAGGGGTCCTTCAAGTATTACGTAAGCATTTTTTATCTCCCCCTCCCCCTGACTGCTGACCACAGCAAAAGGAAGCAGTGTTCTTATCCCTCCCCCCCCATGCTTACGTAAACATTTATATAAGTATTTTTAAATGTGTTCTGATGTTAAATAAATCAATATAGCTCACGTAATCACTACCCACACCCCTTCATTACTGTTGCCATGAAAAGTAAACCAATGAAGGACTCCCCCCATTCCCCAACATTCCTTACAGAATACTGGAATGGCCTCTTAACACTATATGAAATGTCTTTGGCGATCTTTGATCGTAAACCCTACAAACTTTGAAGCATTTATATTTGGAAAGAAAGTATAACTTATTTATCTGAATCACTATGTTAGGTACAAACTATGCAGCGGTACTCATATTGTTCCATGTCAAAGAGTGTATTTGGTAACATAGTGGCACACAAATGACTTCTACTCAGTTTATAGGTAAAGCAATTTATAAGTAGTTGACCTTACTTAAAATTTGCCTACTTGATTATTGTTTATTTTGCCAGAAATAGCCCTTATTCGCTACATTACATTTGGTTTACTGTCATTCCCTTTTTCTTATTGAAATACTGTAAAAATTAATATTGTGTATATCGGCCTGTATATTGTATATTTCCATGATTGAGGACAAAAGTGGAGGAAGTGCATCTGCTTATGTAATGTATGTGTATGAGCAGGTCTGGCCGCGTTTGAACACGAGGGCATCCAGAACATAACGTCGCTGAAGGAGCAGCTGGTCGCCGCCAACCACGAGCAGACCCCCGCCATCGTGAAGCGGCACGCGGACGTCATCTCACGCTGGCAGCGTCTCCTCGCGGACTCTGCAGCGCGCAAGCAACGCCTGCTCCAGCTGCAGGACCAATTCAGACAGATCGAGGAGCTTTACCTCACTTTCGCTAAAAAGGTACATCAGATACAACATAAACAATGTCTTAATACTAGCTTTTGATAATCTATTGTAGATTTGGTATATCCTTCGGAAACAGTATTTTTTCGTGGATGTATTGTATCCTATATCCTTTTCTATGTCATTGACACAATGTATAATATGTCAGTTCTTACGCCGCCCTACGCACTCATACCACAGAACGCGTCATTCGATTATGTCACTATCCCTACTACTCGGCTTGTTCGCTATAAAAGGAGCAGAGTGACCCGGGGAAGCTGTGAAGGCCTTGCCAGGCCAATAGCGTAGTCAGTTGGAAAAAAAAAGATTGTAAGGCAGTCTTTGCTCTGGCGTGATGCGGTACATTTGTTGCACTTTGCTAGTAATCTATCGTAGAATCTGGGTAATTAATTTGTGCAAACATATTACTTATTATTTGTAACTAAATTAATTACAGTTACCTACAATTTTAAATAGTTGGAATTAATATTAATTATTTATTATTCTATATCTAGACCAGTTATATCGTCATCTTGGCATCCTTTTAATTCACTATATTTGAGACCGACACTACACTTCCTACATATATACAAAAATAACTTCCAATACTAACTATCCTTAATATTTACATATGTTTTATAAAGAACAATTTTGAAATATTGCATGTTTCTATATAAACACCAGTATAAATCATACATTATTCGTCAATCGTGTTAATTTTTTTATCAAATTATGACATATTTATTAATATTTGTCCAGGCATCCGCGTTCAACTCGTGGTTCGAGAATGCAGAGGAAGACCTCACGGACCCCGTACGCTGTAATTCCATCGAGGAGATCAGAGCGCTCAAGGACGCGCACGCTCAGTTCCAGGTCGATAAATAAAATTATAATATTCAACTATTCAAATAAATGAGACAAGTTTATTTAATTTTTTAAATACTAATCACTGTTACGATAAAGGAGACATTAAAGTATTACATAGCGCTAAAGTGGGGGGGTAAGAGCTTACAAGGAGGAGAACAGTCTAAAAACACAAAAAAATTGCTTACGTAATACTAGGACGGCCCCACAGTTGCAAGTGATTGTTGACAGAATAATATAGTGATTTCATATATAATTAATTGTTTTACACGATTATTTTATTAATACAAAATTGTATTGTGGTGTATGTGTTTGTAGCGTATATGTTTTTTTACAGGCGTCGTTGTCATCCGCTCAGAGCGACTTCGAAGCTCTGGCGGCTTTAGACGAGCAGATCAAATCGTTCAACGTGGGCGCTAACCCATACACTTGGTTCACGATGGAGGCTCTTGAGGAGACTTGGCGCAATCTGCGCAAGATCATCGGTAAACTATATTATGTGTTCCGTTTGACGTCTGAAGTCCATTATGAGAGTACATCGCTTTACTTCCTTACTTCCGGTCGTTAGACATTTCCCGTCACGTGACATTCCTCGCTACCGCCCCCTTGTGGCAACTCTGTGAACTAACTAAGGCACACAAAGACAAGCCGCCATCTTAAGCTCTCAAACGAGAAGTCGTTAGATTTTATATTTTGTAAAAAAAAAAATAGTATAAGCTTTTAAATTCTAAGTAGAAGCTTTATATTACTACACAGTCTGTGTTTTATAAAAAGTGAATAATAAAAGTATTAATTTTCCGTTACGTGAAAGTTTATCTTGTAACAAAATGGATGAAATTCGAGCATCGGAGGAAAACAAACTTCGTATAGAAAGTTCTTCATCGAGTGAAGGCAATTTATCTTCGGACGAGAGGCCGTCGAATATGCGTCCATATCTCGTTGAAGTCATAGTTTTCGAATAATCACCGAGCAACGTCGAGTGCATGTGGTACACGGAGGGGCTATCGGCTGCGAATACCGTGTGACATTATGGAACAGCCTCAGGTTGTTGAGGTTAAATCTCAGGTTTGAACATCTTTTCAGGACTGGTGAGTCGCCTAAATAACATTTTATATGCTAAATATGTTGTACTAGGTTGGGCTATATAGCACTGATCCTCTCATATAGTCCCAAATTAAATGGAGTTTCACAGCTCTGTGCAACGCGTTTCTGGCTCAGAATGAGTTTATTATTGAGAGAGTTTTACACAAACGGTTATTAATTGATCGCCTAGAGCATAAACACAACTAATCTCCTTTGCTTTGGAAATGAAGCGAATTATAAATATTTTTCATGTCATGTTTTAAATGATATGATATGATATGATAATGATATGATAATGAAATGATATGATAAGCTTGCTGAGATGTTACGTCATAAATAGATTCTATAACGTCTGGAAGAGAAATATGTATACGATGATATAGAAAAAATATCCCCATCCTCAGAATTTATGCTCAGCCTATCAAACTTATCATAATAAGCGCAAAAAAAAAAAAAAAAAAAGATATATCTACAAATATATGTATAATAAAAAGAAGGGGGGGGGGTAAATGAAAATGACATACGAGCTTCCTTGGAGCTACTTTTCGATGTACCCTGAAGGATTTTCATATTAATACCAGTTATTTATATCCTTTTCAATCAACCTTCACGACTGGAGGTCTATCACAAAAGGTTCTAATCATGTTGCAAATGGCTCCACGGACAGTGTCTTCTATTTCCTCACTATATTTACTATCGAGAGCAATAGAAAGACCTGAATTATATTCAACTTACAAATTTGAATCCGATATAGGCAACCAAAACATTTCAGTTGTTTCTAATATGAAATACTAAACTACATTTCTATAATCAGAATACTGGCTTGTCAAAATCAACTTGAGTTATGCTCATTATCATCTATCAATAAAGCAAGACCATTCAAGTTATTTGCTTATAACCTGCTAAAGTCAGTTACTGCAAATCACCTGCATGCTATTTGGATTTGACTGCGACACTCTTGTATTCACATCTATAATAAATGGGAGTGCTCAAGATTGTGCAGATATGGTCACCATTGCCAGAAAATATTCAATACTTATATTTGAATAACTATGACTATGTAATTTTTAGAAGTCTAAAGGTATTGCATCAACTTAGCTAACATTTCTACACTGACAAGGTCATTCGAATACCTGGAAATACAGTGAGACAACCTTCACAACTTCAAGTTCTTACCCTGGATAAGATGATTAAACTCCGTCAGAGCCTTAGCAGTTGGCAGTTGAACCCTCAAGCAGGCTCAAGGTCTCTTAGGGTGTCTCAACTTTGCAACCTTCATCACCCACCGGGGAAGGTTGCCTTGCCATATCCACTAATGTCACAACAAGCTCCTTCGCTATTGTCCTCACAAGTTCAGGCTTTCCTAGAAACAGGTACATGGCGTTCTGGAGTGGTGGCAAAGAGATACTATTCAGAAAATTCCCATCCATCACTCAATGTCACAAATTATGTCATCACCAATGTTTCAGACATGCAATGGAAAGCTCTTGTAAGCAGCAAGAAAGTGGTAGGCATGTGGAGTTAGTATCAAAGGAAATTACACTGCAATTTGAAAAAGAAGTATGCAGTTACTGCTGTTATTGTGTCAGAAGGTCCTGCACTGTAGTGTCCTACGTAAGTAGCAACGGAGGTACGAGGTCTCAACCTCTACTAATCCTGACATATCGGCTCTTGGATTTGACGGACAGCCTAAATGTAGTACTTCTCCCTCAATACTTTTAGGGAGTGTTCCACACTGATGCCGATCAAGCCTCACGCAATCGAGCCGGCTCATAATAGTACTTACTAAACAAGGCTTTTGTATCAGAAGAGATACTCGCTTCGACACTTAGTTTCAGACATAAGGAGCAAAAGAAGTAAGAGGTCTCAGTCTCTACTAATCCTGACATATCAGCTCTTGGATTCGACTACAGTCCTAATGTGGTACTTCTCAGTCATTACTTTTAGGGATTGTTCAACACTATGCCATCAAGTCTCACACACTCCTTGGGCTCAGAATGGTACCTACTAAACAAGGGCTTTTGCATCAGAAGCAACACTTGCTTCTCCACTGTAGTCTCAGGCATAGGCAGCAGAGGAAGTATGAGGTCTCAGCCTCTACTAATCTTGACAAAGAAATTCTTGGAATTGGCAGACAGTCAAATGTGATATTTCTCCCTCACCACCTTACGGGGAGTGTACAATATCTATGCTGATCAAATCTTACGCAAACATGTCAGCTCGCAAACATGTCAACTCGGAAGAGCACTTATGTAACTAGGCTATTGCACCAGAAGTTCCTGCATGGCTATCTCCTTCATAAGGAATAAAGGATGTACGAGGTCTCAACCTTTACTAATCCTGACAAAAAAGGGTTCTCTGAATTGATGGATAACCTAGATGTGGCATTTCTTCCTTATCACCTGCTGATAATGATGTATAACACCAATATTGCGTGATGGCTTCCGCCCTGTGGGCCATCTACTGAATAAGGGACTTAGAATATATATATTCACCCTATGTAGAGCACCAGAAACAAGTTTGTTTGCTTCTCAAAATGTTCACAAGGTTATAAACTGTGTTACACTCAAGTTGTTGGTCTAAAATACTGCTTTCATGAGGTGTCTAACATAAGTACTTTACTACAATCTAGAGTGAATTTTTCCGCTACCAGCCACAACTTCAGAACACCTGATTTAATGACTTGCAATTTCATAATAATAGCACCCTGGTGGTAGAAACATTTCTGGCCTCTGGATCTAAAGAACCGCGCAGTAGTACAATCTGTTAAGAAATTTGAAAATAACTTTAGATAAATGATGGGACAACCTTCCGGTCACATCAACACCTTACAGGTATAGACCTGGCTAATTTTGGATGTGACACTTCAATAGAAGTCTCTTCCAGAGAAAGAACTTTTCCTTCTTGTTGAAGGACATCTGATAAAATGATGTAATTTACATGATCAAAGTAATGTAAGTTGAACAATTTAATTTTCATTGTCAGCAGTTGTGGCTTGATACTGGGCAATGACATTTAACAAATAAATTAGCTTACTGTATCATTCTTCTCAATAAGTCAACAGTAGCTTTCCTTTGAGATTTATTTAATTCAAGTGTTAAAATATCATCAAATCACTTAGTGAAGCTTGTCCTAAAAGCTGTATCTTGGCCAAATTAATACCTGCGAATGTTCCAGTATGAAATTAAATACTCATAAGGTGTTATAGAAACATAAACTCAAACTTAACTAGTTTGTGTGTTTCTGAAAGTATATCTACTATTATTTTGCAGTCATCTGGTTGAGGTCGAGGTAGAGTACATAGTCTCACACTTTATATATTGATTCTAAGCATTTTGTAGACAGTGAGGAATGTATTACTTTGCATCCAGTTTTTCGAATTAGAAGCAGATTCGATTGATATTCAATTGATTAGTTGGACACTTATGAGGAGAAAACTAGTCTATTGCTTTGGTTTGGAACTTTTATGAATGTATCTAAATGTTTTACTAGTGCCATGACTAGTTTATTTAATTTGCACAAGAACCATATAAACCAGCTACTTCAACATTTATTAGTTATGTATGGGTTTAAAAACTTTTACCAAAAGATTGTAATGAGACTTTACCAGGTATCTTTAGATCTGCATTCTCCTCGAATTGGTAATGTCTTTGGTACTGATAGCACTCAAAGAGTATACTGGATTGACAATTATTCTCCTAATAATATATTCTCTAAAGTAAATTATTGGCCTGAAAATACTCTTAGGAAATTTTATCATAAAGAAATTAATCAATTATAACAGTAATAGCAACTTATCTAGAAATCCCTTTCTCAGTATGTTTTCAGTTACAAATTATTTAAGACTGGGATATATCAGCTGACACTGATCAGTTTAGATATGTATTACCAAGTCTAGTCTTACCTTATTGGAATTTAAATGAAAATCTAACATGATAGATATATATATATATATTTAGTTAAAATAATAATCACATTGTTGCGTTTTTCTACAAGCCACCAGGAGATAACAAACAGATCTCTCATAATGGACTTCAGACGTCAAACGAACACATAATATTAAAATTTTACCTAAAATAAAATTTTATTATGTTTCCTAACGTCTAAGTCCAATATGTCTTCCTGGTGTTACTTACCATTCTATACATCATGAGGTTTTATGAGAGGAACAATGAGAGCTTAAGATGGCGGCTTGTCTTTGTGTGCCTTAGTTAGTTCACAGAGTTGCCACAAGGGGGCGGTAGCGAGGAATGTCACGTGACGGGAAATGTCTAACGACCGGAAGTAAGGAAGTAAAGCGATGTACTCTCATAATGGACTTCAGACGTCTAGGAAACATAATACAAATTTTATTTTCAGGTAAAATTTTAATATTATTTTATTTATTAATAGTTTTATATAGGATTTCTAAATTGTTTACAGACAGTTTTTTATAGACCACTAAACTTTCCAAGTACAATATCTTACCAAAATCGGTTACTATTCCGAAGTACATTTTTGGTAATTTTAATATTCTATGAATTGAGAAATGTTAAAAAGTCTCTGTTTAAAAAAAGTCGGTGAAGCTCTTTAAATAAAATTTAAACACAAAACAGACAGACGACAATTTTTTAAGATTATATATACATTGTAAATGCCTGAATTAAGTGTATCAATAGACTACGGTTATGTTGATATGTCATAGATTAAAAATTGTCGTATTTTAGCTTGATTTTTTTTTAAAATCATTATTAGGAAAGCCAAAGGATGTACACGACATGGATGTAGAACTAATTGTATGTAATTAATGATATTGTTAAACAGCGGAGCGCGACGTGGAGCTAACGAAGGAAGCGCAGCGGCAGGAGGAGAACGACAAACTACGTAAGGAATTCGCGAAACACGCCAACGCGTTCCACCAGTGGCTCACCGAGACACGGTAATTAATTTACTATATATTTTACTTATAACTATGTGCTTTTCTTTATACCTCGATGGTAGCAAATATGCAGATCGTCTGATGTTAAGCAGTCACCGCAGCCTATGGATGCTTGCAACATCAGAGGTTGCCGTCCATTCAACAACCTATTTACTTTCCCCTTGCAGAATTCCATACTGTAGTCACCTGGAAAAAAACCTCAACCGGAAGCTCATATGACAATTATCTTCCAAATACAAATGACATGATATTATTTATTCTCTATAGAAAGCGTTATTTGTTCATTAGTAGAATAATACTTTTTCAAAATATTGTGGACACGAACATTCAATGTCCTTGTAAATATAGAGACTGTAAACCTCAAAGAGGATAAAACCCTTTGCTGAATCAACTTTTATACAAGTTTGTAATTCTCTGCATACTCTTTAAAATATTTTCTTATAGGCAATAATAAATTTTTATCATCACTCAATCTTACATAGTATGAGGTTATAACATTATCTCCAACCACCTATAGAAATTCAATTTATATAACTCTTTCATCATACAATACAAATGGTAAGAATACAAAATGGATATAAATAAGCATTGAAATCTTTTAGTAAATCAATAGGGGATGTAGTAATTTCTTTTTTATGGATTTTTATTAGGAATTCTAACTTAATTGTCATAACAACTTATGAGGCTTTTTTTTCTTCGAACTGATTACAGTATTGACCTAGCAAGGTCTTAACAGTTTCACCGGACTACTAAGGCGAGCGCTTAACGCACTCAGCTGATTTTATTTGACAAATGTCTCAAGGGTGCACGGCACACCTCGGCTTGGGCTGTTGCCTGATACATACAATTCGCGACCTATCTGAGCTAACCTAAGCTAACTATTCATACATATACGAATTGTTGAAATATATATGTGTACCAAGAATACATACCTCAACAACTCTTATATATATTTCGTATCAGATAATTGTGTTTGTTTGGTACTATAAAAATAGGGTATATAAATGAATTAGAGGAGTGTAGACTGACATGTACGTTGGTATGCAGGTACCGGCTGCTAGGCTGGGATGGGTAAAGTACTGGAGTTCAACTAGTCTCATACTAAACAAATCGGTGATACGGTTTGCGGTTTGGCAAAATATTAAACATCGAAATTCTATTATGCTACAAACTCTTACTTTGGAGAAACCTTTTCTTTAATACTCTGCTAAGATTGAATTTATTTTGTCAAGGGATGCTATGAACAATACATATAAAATAATTTTTGAAATATATATGAATATATAAATTTTGGGGCATCTGTAATTTATCAAAGCTAACCTCTGAAATCGTTTGACCAATTTTGATGCCACATTAATAATAGATAATAAACTTCACTCTCTAGCCTACAATTATAACACTTTTCTACAGTGTTCGTTTGCCTCCTATAACATAAAAAAAAAAAAAAAAAAAAAAAATTAAGAAAAGTAACATTTAGTGTTTTTATTAAATAATTGAATTTGATTATTTCTTAATTGCATAATACCTGAATATTATATTTTGTACCTGAAATATATGTTATACCTGAAGTAAATTATTGTTCGTAGACATAGTTCATAGCTGACATCTTTGTGTATTATATATATTTACTATTCATAATTGGTTTTGCTTTTACATTTACAGAGTAGTCATGACCAGACATGTATTTTAAAACTTTTGTCATTCTTGTAAATTACCGAAAACGAATGTAATCATTGAAATATAAACTTTATACCTATATTAATATAGATTACTTAATATACATAACTAGTTTCTGCCCGCGACTTCGTCCGCGTCGAATAGTTACTTTGGGCTAACGCTAAAAAACCCCGATTTTGAAACATTCTTCATTGGTGCTCCGCTCCTGATGGTCTTAGCGTGATGATGTATAGCCTATAGACTTCCTCGATAAATGAACTATTTAATACTGAAATATTTTTTCCAATCGGACCAATTAGTTCCTGAGATTAGCGAGTTCAAGCCAACAAACTCTTCATCTTTATAATATTAGTATAGAAGTATAAGTTAATTAACTTCACAGATCGCAAGATTGTTTATATATTTCATTAAGAATATACAGCTAATAATGTGAGGATTATAATGTGTATACGCGAATGGTCTATAATGAAAGAATATTGTGCCAAACCGTTAACAGTTTTTAAGTAAATGTGTATTGTCGTTTTCTATACGTTCGCGCGATAACGAGATGGCTTATTTAAAACTGTTACAGCTGTTGTAAATGGATCTACGTGAAAATTACTATTGTAAATATTTCATAGGTGTTGTGTCTATTATTTTCTCTTATAAATTTGAGTGTTGAATTTTGTTTCATACATACTTTACAGTAATTACTAATTATTTACAAATTCACGATACATATTATAAAATAAATTCATATTCATATGTGTATATAAAGCTAATTGTTCTACAAGAGATTATTCTCCAATTATTAAAATAAAACCTATAAAACAATCCTTTCTCTTTAGTTCTCTCCTTTACTTTTCAAGCCTTCACATTCTGTTTATCAATTTATTTACTTCTCAAGTTCTCCCCTTCGCACTTTTGCTTATTCATTCTTCCCTTTTTTCTGATAGCTTTAAATTATCTACCAAGATAACCAGTATTCATGAAGAGATCATTATAGCATGATTGTTATTCAAACTAAGCCATATTGGAATTATTTAATAACAGTCTGTAATGTACATTTGAGTCGATACATTTTAAAATAAGGTAAATTCAGTTTAAGCTTTTCCTAATATTTTACGTTATTTTTAAAGGTCTTCAAACTATGTACGTGTAAAATTTGTGTGAACGGAAGAATTTGCACTTCGTTCTCGGTGTATAAAAACTGGAAACGTTGAAAAAATTAAACATGTTATATGAACGATTAAAATTGGATTTAACTCATTTTGATATGTAACAGACTCGTTTATGTGTTGTAAGTCATGCTGGTATCGTTATTCGATTATCTAGTCACGGATAAGTCGATAATATAGTCTATATAATGTACAGGACGTCGATGATGGAGGGTACCGGTTCGCTGGAGCAGCAGCTCGCTACGCTCCGGCAGAGAGCCGGGGAGGTGCGCGCGAGGAGGGCTGATCTGCGTCGCCTTGAAGAATTGGGTGAGTTGCGTGTCTCTAGACTCTGTATCCTTTGAATTATATTCTAGTGTATGTTATAAAAAAACTAACAATTCTTGTACATTTTGTATGCAAGGTTTATATGGGGCGGTTCAAATATTACGTAAGTAGAGTTTTGTAATTTCGGATCCCCCCTCCGCCTGGTCAGCAAAAGTAAGCTAAGCTACTACATAAAGATGCTATCTTACCAGCTTACTAGCTGTGCACGCGACTCCGTTTGCGTGGAATATGATGTATAAAACAGTGACTACTAAAGTCATCTCAATGTATTAGGTCTAATTACTATCCACTTTTCTCTCGTACTTAAGTCGCGTCTTCATTACAATTACAATAACTTTTGATAGAATGAACCGATTATAATGAAATCAAAACTGCAAGTTACTCGAGGATATGCTTTATGATCTTCTTGGTGAGGTTTTATCGTGAACGCGGTACTTTAGCAGTGATGTGTGTTTAAACAAACAAATAGACAAATATTTCTAAAAATGACTGAAATGTATTTTATTACTTATTCCAAGACATTATTTTATACAAAAATCTAAAAAGGACAGACACGTTAGATTTACATTCTTATATATATAGATAGATAGTAATGTTTTATAACGTCTGTTTGTATGTAGGCGCCGCGTTAGAAGAACATCTGATTCTCGACAATCGTTACACGGAGCACAGCACTGTGGGTCTCGCCCAACAGTGGGATCAACTCGACCAGCTCTCAATGCGCATGCAGCACAACCTCGAGCAGCAGATACAGGCCAGGAACCATTCCGGTAAAATGAATTGTATTTATAATGTCAAATCTTTCAGTCCAGTGTTTCATACAGTTTTAAATTAAAAAAATAAATTACCTTTATTTATGGTCATAAAGACATTAAACCAATAATAAAACACAGCCCAATTTAGGTCACAGTGGCTACTAGTTTAATAATTATTTTTTAGATTTAATATGCCTTCGTATATGACTAAATCCAGTAGGATTAATAAAAAAAAAATGAAAGTGGTACAATTATGTATAATAGAGTAGTTATTAAATTAATTTTCCACTCAAAGATATAAGAAACATAAACTGTTCTACGAGTCATTCCAGTTTGGTGATCAGGTTTAGATAACCTATCGGATTGTATTATTTTTCAACCTTTATCTGTTATTTTATGAATATTTTATTTTACAATATTTATTTCTCTTTACTGTTACTCCCACAATGAGTGTTGCGGTGTGTAGATTTCAACGCTTAACTATTTGCATGATGCTTAGATAATTGTTCTCCGAGTCTGATTGTAAACGAGAAAGTTTATTCCTTATTTGTATTTTTTAGGTGTAAGCGAGGACGCTCTAAAGGAGTTCTCAATGATGTTCAAACACTTCGACAAGGACCGTTCGGGACGTCTCAACCAACACGAGTTCAAGTCGTGCCTGCGCGCTCTCGGCTACGACCTGCCCATGGTCGAGGAGGGACAACCGGACCCCGAGTTCGAAGCTATACTCAGTGAGTTTTCAAATCGATACTACTACTCTAGACTTGAAGGAAGATGCTTTGAATCCATGTTTTAGTAAATGAATACTAATAATAATAATTTTAGCATTTCTGCTCATATTATTTTATGGGAATTTTTAACCACTTTCAAAATAAAGGTAATCAATATTTACTGTGTCGAATTGATTATAATTTATTTTTTCATGTAAACTATAATATCACACAATCTTTTAAAAAGTTTGATAACAGAATTTGAGCTGAATAGCTTTATCTTGTATTTATTGAAAATTGGTGATTTTATGGTTACAGAATTAAATTATTTCACGTAAACAAACCGTAATCATATTGTATGTAAATATTACTCAATGTGGAGACAGATTTCTTTTGTAGCACATTATGTAGTGTATTTTGAAATTAGGCCAATTCATCAACATCCTTTTTATTTGACACATTCCTTGCGAATCCGTTTTTGCATAACATGTCCTTCAGGCGATTTGATATTTTGACAATAAATAGATTTATTATAATACCTTTTTTTTTCGAACTGACTACGCTATTGGCCTAACGGGTCTACACAGCTTCACTGGATTACATCACGTACAATATTACGTTACAACATGACTTGGCTAATTCTTTCGTTTTCAATAGTTATGAAATTGTGTACCATGGATAGTACACATGGCCTAAAAATCAACTTTAATGTGTACCACCGGTGGTACTGACGTAATTGTATAACGGTGGATGGAAATGATACATGAGGTTGTTTGTCGCAGACGTGGTGGACCCGAACCGCGACGGGCAGGTGTCCCTGCAGGAGTACATGGCGTTCATGATCAGCAAGGAGACGGAGAACGTGCACTCCTCAGAGGAGATCGAGAACGCGTTCCGAGCCATCACCGCGCACCAGGACCGCGCCTACGTCACCAAGGATGAACTCTACGCGGTCAGTATTCACTACCAGGGAAAATATTAATCTATTAACAATCCCCATTAAGATATATGGACCTATGAAAGCTTCCATGCTTGCAATTACAATTTATATTGCGTTCATGTAATATTGAGATATTGATTTTAAAATCAGAAATAATTCAATAAAGAATTTAGGCCCTGATAAACATCTAAAGTACCAAATTCAAACTGAGCATAAATCAATGTGACACTTGTTTTTGTTGAGCAAAATCATTGTGATTAATTAGTTTAGTATAGTATTTTTTATAATCTGATTAAATATCGAAAAGACTTCATTTAGTTTAGGCTCTTAATGGCTTTTATGAATACTGTAATACTACCATTACTTTGGACAAACATCTAGGGTTATTGAGAAGAGCTAGTAAGAAATCGATTAAAATTTTTTTCGTAACATGGAAAGCCAACTTGAGATTCCTATATACATAATATGTTAGTGTGTTCTGGCGGTCCTATTTGTCTACTTTAAGTTTGCGTATTACAAAATTTTTTAGTTAGTCACTTATCTGAAAAAATATCAATAACAAAAACCAACAGGTGGTAGTTTTGACGTTCATAAGCGCCTACTCAGCGTCTAAATTGAATAAGGAATATTTGATATGAACTTTAAAATTTGCTTTTCAGAACCTGACGAAGGAGATGGCGGACTATTGCGTGGCTCGTATGAAACCTTACGTGGACCAGAAGACGGAGCGGCCGATACCCAACGCCCTCGACTATATCGACTTCACGCACACGCTCTTCCAGAACTAATCGCGCACGCACTCGCCCGCGCAGTACCCGCCTTATTTATATATCGCATTAAACTAAAAAAACAAACTAATGATTTTTATTTTACAACACCCGTGTTATAAATACATGCCGGCGTACTGCGCGGAGTGTATACCGCGTAACGCTTACTATATTATATACTCTCTTAAATTATTCCAAAATTATATTGATTGTAATTGAATCGTTACATTTCAAAGTGAACTAAATGCATTTTTAACCGTTTTAAATATTTTACGTTTTTCAACAATTGCAAATATTGTACATGTAAAATTAAAGATCATAAAAAAAAAGTAAAAACCTTATGAACTGCAAAATTGGAACTTCATTATCGATGCATAAAAAAAAACTGGATATCTTAAAAAAAATTAAACAACGATTAAAATTGGAATCGGCTCATTTTGAATTGTAATGACTCAATTTTAAAGGCATTTAATAGTAGCAGCTAGCCATCAAGATGTTAATCTATCGCTTAGAGTTAATGCAGAGTCGTATGTGTTCGGGAATGCGTGTACGTAATGCGTACGTTGTGCCCGCAGTAGTGCGCGTCCGAGCCACGCGGTGTCGCTACTAGTGTAGTCTCCGCTTTACCTTCGGGTATCCGGTAATGGTTAGAATTCCTTTTCTCTGAGCGCAGCAGAGAAATACGAAGCTACCGATTTATTACTACTCTGACTCTTGGCGCTTTTACAAGTGTTTTGATGCTATAGCAAATTTCAAGGTATAATATCGCTAGACACGTAAATCTTAATATATTATTGTAATAATTCTACTAAGATTCTATTTATTTCTTTTTTGTATTTTCTATAATCTTTTCAATGATTAATAAACTATTTATTTTAATTTCGGGTTTAATTTATAAATGCATACTAAATGAACACTAGACATATCTGCGATTGTTGAAGTCGACTAAGATAGGCAGCGGCGAGGGCTTTCGATATATTGTTAACACACTTGACCTGTGTATATACCAGTGTGCTAAGTAATTTTTTCCTGCATGTATTCACATTATTTTATAAACTGGACATTTGACCGAGAACTATGAGTAGACATCTTAGTCAAAACATTAATAACGTACTATATTATTCTAATGTGCACTAAGGCTTACTTTGAATAACTGTTAGAAAAATGATGACATAAGTTCATGGAACCAACATCCGCAAATGTACAACAATGTCAATACTTCAAATATAACTATTTCACTAATTAAAATACCAATATGCAATCATTGATTGTACTATACTCCTTTTTTTATTTTTATATATAGGTGATCCCTAACGGATATCCATCACGCCGGGCTACTGAGGATGAGTTATGTCCGATTCTTACACCTTTTGGTCGGGGGAGCAGGGACTGCCTTAACGACACTATGTCTCCACCCCTGACAGGCGTTGGCACCTGCTAAAGTGGAGTGGTTGTGTAAATAAAATAACACTATATTAATAAATATTTATTATTCAAAGCAGGTCAATTTACACATTTGTTTTATTCATTTGGGTAATATACAATTGCATTTAATTTCGTTAAACAGAAATTAAATTTATATTATACAAAAAAATGAATTTTCAATCTTAAATATTTTTTCAAACAACTATGCACCTAATCTAAATACCTACGAGTTGAATTTATTAAGTAATTTAAATATTATTTATATTTGGTATCGGTTATAAGTATTGCAAAAATTACTTAGAGTCATGGGAAGTGAGCTATGTCAAACATTTAAATAGATTTTTAATTTTGAAAATTTGAAACATCGTTTTCTTGAATTAAATACTGTTTTATCATTATTGCTGACCTTAAATAAGCCAAATAGTGTAACAAAAGTTTTCTTTAAAATTTCTATGCACAATATAATATTAATAAAATTCTTTAAATTATAATTCATAATGTTTTTATATACATATTCAGTTTAGCAACTGAATTCTTTCTGGCTTTAGGGCTACTGTCAATTACAATTGGTATTTTATGAAAGCAATTGCTTTAATATATACAACATTGTCAAGAATCATATAGTGACTCTTTTATTAATTATATTTAGTGGAGTTTTTAGATAACACCCAAATAAATATACGCAATGAACGCCCAAATTACTGTATAAAAGGCTGTACTGTAAAAAAAGTAAGTAACGAACATAGGCAGTGCGAAATAAGCTTTTACCAAAACACAAATTTTACTATCGATATTTGTAACAATTTTATACATTCACACTGGACAAATAACTTAGTTAAGTTCACACTCATCAGTGATTATATACCTCATTAAAAATAACTTTTATAATATATCTACAGATTTAGTCATATTTTCCCCATTAATATTACTGTCGAATAGTCTAGTACACTATTACGGTTTCACAGTTCATATATGCTTATATATCTCAAATTATGCTATATTTGAGCTCGTTGCAGTAATGCGAATTCCTGGGAAGTGACTAGTGGGCGGAGTTTGTCCAGCAGTGGGGCCGGTAGCGGAGTGTTAGCGGGCTGTAGATAGTTGATGGCGAGTAACTCCCGCACCCAGGGTCGAGAATGCACATTGTACGTTAGGCACCACTTCATCGCCGCAATAAGCGACGGTGGGAGCTCTGTAAAGGTATATCAAGTGACTGTTTAAAGGTTAACACCCTTCAATAGTGAGGTAGTACGTGGTCACAATTAACATATAAAATAATAGTATCAAAACAAATACTAATAAACAACAAAGAAAACCTAGATTAAAGTTTATTCTAAAACTTTTAAAAGTATGGGAACAATAACTATTAAACGTAAAAAAATTACACTTCAATGAACAAAATTCAACGGGCGCTTTTCAAGGTCGAGATGCGTGTCTTGGCCCGGAGTATACGACAGGGCGTGATTCATTTATTACACCAGTTCGTTTTTGCGTAAATCACCTGATGTCGAGTGTATATTAGTTTTACGTTTCTCGAGACAGGTCAAATATTAAGCACTAATTTTATTAATTGGTTAATAATGAGAAGCAAGTTATGACTAATCGGTGAGAGTATTGTAACTATTTAACCAGTCATACTGTATAATATTTATAAACTTCCTATGTTTAGGTTTTTATAAAGGAGAGAGAGAACCCCCCGGGTTCAAGGCCATTCAAGTATTTCGTAAGCACTGATGGGAGGTGGGGTGGTCATTAATGTGCTTATTTTTTATTTAAAATGCCGGCAACGCATTTGCAACTCCCCTGGTGTTGCTGGTGTCTATGAACTGCGGTGATCACATACCATCAGGTGGCCCACCTGTTCGTCGGCCCCCTATGATATAAAAAAAAATGAATCAGGATTATCTAGGTGTTGATTACGTCAGCAATATTTATCTATTTAACCAGAACAGATTTAAAAATACTTTTATAAATGTTTACACACGCATGGGAGGGGGGTAAGAGCATTGCGCTTACCTTTGCTGACTAGAGGGAGGGCGCGGTCAGAAATTACTAAAATTGTGATTACGTATTACTTGAAGGGCCCCTTATTGCTCAGTAGTGAGGTGTTTTTAACTGTTACACTTCTATTATTATTTTGATAATCGTGCTTAAAAGCAAGACTTATTGGTGCGCTATTAAAATAATATCTTAACACGTAGATGGAAAGTACAATCTTGGTAGCAATGCCTGCTGAGACACTAGTGAATTCCATGCATTGCCTATAAGCGTAGTGTTGCAACACATAATTACAACATTATGTGATATGAGAAAACTAATTAAGCCATTAGTAACAATGCTGGAACTTCATCCTCAAAACATGAAGATTTATTATCAGATTTCTCATGATTTTTGTTTAAGCCACACTTCCCAACATCAGCAAAGGCGTTTTGACTTAACTCATGTGTAGACGTCACATCAAACAAGAAAAGTGCGTATTGTATACAATGTAACGAAATTATCTTTAAAAAATATACAATGGACAAAATAGTTTCACTTATTTGAAATTCGACAAGACTTCTAAAAAATAAACTAGATTTTTTTTTAAACAAATAAAGCTATAATAATATACCTATACATAAAACAAACACTACTTAGGTTTTGGAAAAACGATTCCGCGAAATCGTGTAGCAAAGTGTAAGCATATTTAAGAGATTATGTGATAAGATATAGAACTTACGCTCGATGGGCGGATAATCAATTTTATGATTCGGATCCAGTATGGCGGTTAGTTTAGCGAAGTTCGCAATGTGTCCGAAGGGGGTGCGTCCATACACCATGCTGTATAGGATGCAACCCAGAGACCATACGTCAGACCGAAATGAGATCTATAAACAAAACAAAATTATAAAAACTATTTCATCTATTATTTCAGTAACGAAAAAAATTTAAAGCATACCGAATGCTGTAATCATATATATTTATTAAATTCTAGTTCAAAACTTTACAGATTCTTGAAAGAAAAAATAAGTTTCTTGGTAATAATATCGTGAAAAATCATAGTTTTAAAATTATGATCTGGCAAGCCTATACACAAAAAATATAATAGGGGCCATACAGTACATTAAAAAAAAATACGTGCGTGTATCAGTGTACACACGTAAGAAGTGAAACTTCTTTATGACATCATTTTTCGAAAAATGATCTATTGTATTTACAACTTTACAGAAAAAAAAAAAAACGGAATCTGATCATTGTGAGCGCACCTTTAGAAATAAACATGGCGCGTAACGGTAAAATGTACAGAAATTAAGATGGCTCGTAACCGAAAAACGTTACATACGTTTTTACATGCCCTAAAATTCCTCCCTACGTCGATAAAGAAGTTTCACTTCAAAAAAGTTTCCAAATAGATAAAAATAATCTCATTCACTAATCACTAAAGATCTATAATAAATTTACTGATTTGCAAACTTACTATGAATACTTTATACTTGTTTATGACAATACATTTCTTAAGGATCCAGTCAACTGACAGTCAAGTGTGGAAATGTAAACTTTCTCTGTATCATGGCAAGTGTTCTGAAGACAAGAGTTGTTTAACCTCATTCCATCTTCTCCTTTCCACTGCAGAACTACACGGGCGGCTATGCGTCTCCACAGATTCACAGTAGAAACCATCGCGGCAAGAATAAAGAAGTTTGAAAACTCTTAGCTTTGTACTATAAAGATATGGAACTGCCTCCTAGCCAGTGTGTTCCCTTACTCTTATGACATGGGGTCCTTTAAACAAGGCGTGAAGAGGCACTTTTGCATGTCGGCATGATAGCGACAACTGCCGTTGTTATTCAACACTGACGTCGCAGTAGTCGCCGTTATTTATGGACTGTATTGTCATTTCCATCAGGTACTATGCAGTCATATTGTCGAAACAGTTAAAAAAAAACTAACGACTCAAATCAAATGAAGACATAGATTTTAGTGAAAGAGAGAGTAATGATACCTTAATAGGGGCGGTGCCGTCGGTCGTAGAGGAGCCGTATCCCCCGGCGCCGCCCATCAGCGCCTCCGGGCTAATGTACGAGTAAGTGCCGGTCGCCTGCGCGCGGATCACGCTCGTCGCGTCGCTGCTGATAGCGGACGCGATTCCAAAATCTATCAGCTTCAACTGCCCACAGACTAGTAGGAAATTAGCTGGCTTCAGATCTGCATGAACCACTCCTAAAACAAATACAAATTTTGAAAATATGTAATAAAATTTTGTAACTTTATGATCCATTTTAATAAGACAATATACGAGTCCTTACATTGTAAATCCAATTTTTTTTGCCGTTTCTAATATTTTACATTATATTTCAAGATCTTCAAATTTTGTTCATGTAAAATTTGGAAATCATAAAAAACTAAAACCAGCAAAATTTGAACTTCGTTCTCCACATATAAAAACTGGAAATGTTAAAAAAATTAAACAAGTTATATGAATTATTTAAATTGGATTTAGCTCAATTTGAAATATAAATACAGTATAATCTCACTAATCCGGCACTTCGATAGAGGCACCCTCCGCCCACGCCCTCTCGCCCCTCTACACCAGTGCACTCCGGTCGCTGCATTCGTGGACTAGCAATTTAACACGTGCGCGAAACGTGCGCGTTCAAAACTTATCACGTGCGCGAAATTATGACAGATGAAGATATTGTATATGAAACAATACAAGAAGAAGAAAACTTTGTAGAAATATCGGAGCCACCAACTACTACAACTGTAAGAGTTAAACCAGATGATGCATTGATTTGTTTCAATACCTGCATAACATGGGCAGAAGAAAACGGCATATCTGCCAAAGATATTATAATTTTTCGCAACATGCAAGAAAAGGTTTTTAAGCAAGGACTACAAGTTGCACAAAAGCAGACCTCAATTAAGGATTATTTTTATTTTAATTACATATGTTCATGTTAATTTAATACATTACACACATTTATAGCCTCTATGAAATACTATATTTTATTAATTACCTATAACTTTTTCACTATAATGTACCAGTAATCCGAACGTTCCAATAATCCGGCAAACTCCGGTTTTTAATAGTGCTGGATTAGTGAGATTATACTGTACTCTTATATAGGTTGTTGACATAACCTTTTGATATCTAAGGTAGAACAACAGTGTCACTTTTGGAATTTCCAACCATCTGATACCTGCAACTTCTCCTGTGTTGCCTATTATCTTAACAACATATGTATAGAAAAATAAACGTAACGCACAAAAATCATTTGTTGGAATAAAAAGTGTATTGTTGAAAAATCAAATTGTAGAAGGTTTGCTTACCATTTTCATGTATAAAATGGACAGCATGCAGCATTTCCTCCCAGTAGTGTAGCACGAGCGCGGGTGGCAATCCCGCTTTGCGTGCTTTCAGGAATGAAGACAAGTCAGTGTCGCCCACCTCCAGAACTAACCGAAGTAACCGATTGGGGCGGTCATACTCGCTGCATTACATAACATATGCACATTAATATTTTCATAGTTGACGAGCATAAAATTCTATGTTTGCTATTTAATATATAATTTGGAAAACTATTAATATACTAACATAGACACTTGCAACACCAGGGGAGTCGCAAGTGCGTTACCATCCTGTGTGGGGAGGGGGGGGAGAAAGGGAAGGCGAAAGTGGAAGGTGGGTGTCCGGCGCTCTCACTGACCGAATGAAACGCAACAATGCAAGCACTGTTACTTCACGTCGGTTTTCTGTGAGCGGGTGGTACTACCCTGGGCGAGCCGACCCATTTATGCTGAAACCAGTAATAGTTTCAGCGTTTTCTATGTATTCTATGTTTCTATGTATATATAATAAAAATGTAAAGCTAACGTAGGCTCTGTACTTTTTAGATTTTTGTGAAAAAAAGTGTCTAGAAATATTTGATAATATACATTTCAATCAATTTTAGATATTTCTATCTATCTATCTGTTTGTTTGAACACTCTTCAGATTCACTGCTAAAACACTCCAAAACCTCACCAAGAAAATCATAAAGCATATCCTCGAGTAATATTAAATCTTGGTTTCATTTAAATTGTTTCACTGTATCAAAAGTTATTATAATTTGAATGATAAAGCAACTTAAGTATGAGAGAAAAGTAAATGGACTTTATACATTCAGATGATTTTACTGTTACTGTTTTTTTACAATAGGTTCCACAGAGACTAAGATATGGCTAGTGACTTAATAAGCTTTAATGATTTTAGTTTGAACAATTATACTCACTAGTCAAATAGTCGTATCACTCTATCAGAATTTTGTAGCTCTCTGAGGAGGCGAACTTCGTTCACGTAGCCCTGTGCTAGCTCCTTGTCTGTTGCCAAGCATACACACTTCACTGCATACTCACAGGAGGTTGCTACTTCTAACATCTGAAAAATAAATGAAATATAATCTAAATCTTATTCCCTATAAAATAATAAAAACGAATGGAGATATTAAAATAGTTTTGAGGACACAATTAAGTCAAAAAAGATTTCTATATCTTGTGTATTACAAATTCAATTATGACATTGAAAAAGAAAGGTTTTTTACTTTCAGGTACTTTTTTTTTTACAGGGTAACTGTAAAATGTTGTTACTGTATAATGAATTTCAAGGTATAAGTTATATGGAGGGAAAAGAACACATAAATAGTTTTGTGGTAAAACACCACATTGAACTAATTTCTTAATTTCTACATTATAGAAAGTTTTTCGTTATAAAGAGTTTACACTGTATTTTTATTTTATCCTATAACTCTGGAACCCGTATACCTATATTGTTTGTTGGTTACATATTCACAGTTTAATTACAAAGCTCATACTCAGCAAATAAGAACAGTTTACTATATGTACCTATAGCTGAGGAAAATATGACAAAAAAAATCAAATTAAATATGGAAATATAAGCATCTTAGACTGAACTCTAATAATAAATCCAGAGTCAATCAATCAGCATACATATATCATGACTAGCTTCTGCCCGTGTCTTTGTCTGCATGGAATAGTTATCATCTATGCAGCAGAACCTTTCAAATGGAAAAAAACTATTTTGAAACATTCTTCATTGAAAAATCAAAATTGAAAAGTTGAAAAAATTTTAAAAAGTTGGAATTTTTTTTTAGTTATTTTGTTATTTAAACAAAGAACAGGTTTCTAGGGATTCTAGATCACATTAATTGATTATCAAAAATAGTTCAGCAGCAGAAATGTAATGAAAGTAACATAGATTATAACTAAAAAGAAAGGGGTCAAGTATGGAGAGTAGTTACTGCTGACCTGCTGGTAACCTTGCTGACCTGTCAGTCTTGGCCGTAGTAAATATAACAATTAATAATAAAGCAGCACAAACTCTGTGTATACTATTTACCTTGTAAACTTCACTGGATCCACCTGTCCCTAGCTTTTTAATAAACATATATTTTTTATCTTTTATATTTGTTGTTTTAAATAATACTTTGGAGCTATTTCCCACCACACCCTGAGGGTACGAAGGAGTGGCAACATAAGTTGCAGGAATTGGTTTTTTGTTAATCGGAGTTTCTGGAACTGATGGGTTGTTGACAGATGGCTGCAGTACTGGAGGGCATTGTTCCTGCTTTGATTCAATCCGTTTGAACAGTTCGCCTCTTACTCTCTCTCTGTTCTGTGAATTATCTTTTTGTGGAGTTCTCTTCTGACTTTTATGAGCAGAGCCTGGTGTGAATCTTCTCAAGCCCGGTTTCACGACAGGCGTTGTCTTCTGACTACTACCTCTTAATTTGACCGTTTCTGGAGTTTTTTTGGAAGCCGAATTGTTACTTTTAACATTATTTATATGTGGCATAAGAATGTTCCGCTTTTTTACATCGGAGCCCGGGTAAGCGATCTCTTTCGTTGCACTTTTGTTTAGTCGCGTGTCTTTGCTCGGATGTGTTTGATTCGATGACCAACCCCAATTTTCCTTATTCGTTTCCTTATAATTTGTATTGTTTTCAGACTTCAAAATTATTTCCTTTGACTGATTCTTTACAACGGGTGTGCAAAAATTCTTGTTACTCTCTCTTATTGGAGAAGGTTTATTAGCGACAGTTTCGCCGATTGAGTCATCACTCTCATCCTCATCAGCAGAGGTGAAACTACGATCTGGTGTGCTTGTCTGCTTCTGTAGTGGCATCAGATTCGCGAATAGAGTCGCCATCGGCATTGGTGCAAACTTGATGCTGTTAGACGTTGATTCTGTATTTCCACTCATGTTGTTATTTTCAGACATTCAGTTAAAAAGTTAATTCGTCCATATAAATGAAATTATATCGTTATAGTTGTAAACAAAACTCTTATTTATGCATTTTACTCACTAAAACTGTGCTTGGAACTATACGTAAACACCTAGGAAGAGATTCTAAAATGTTCGTTGAATATTTTGAATTTTGACAGTAGTCCCATAGAATATATAGTATTGGACCAACGAGTAAGTTGTTACATACACTTTAGTCCTTTCGCAACTCTGGTGAATATAATTATTACATTAGAACGATTTCGTTGTATAGGAATATTTTTATCACAAAACAATTTGTAAAATTAACATAAAAATTACGTTAACATTAACGTAACGTTGTTAAGGTAAGTATTAATATTAATTGTTTTATTATAATTAAAAGCCATAATGTGCACATGAAGAAACCATTTTATTTTAAAACTCACAATGACAGTCTGGCTGCGTCAGTACCATAGACAATTATCGATTACCATATAGTTTTACATAGAACATTAATAGACTTAGAACCATTTATAAAACTACTAGCTGACCCACGTAACTTCGTCAACATCAAATTGGTTATTACAGGGTCTAAACTCGAAATTTTTTTTAAAAACCTCGAACTTGCAGCGACACTTACCAGGACCTATTGTATCTCAAACCTATCCTAAGACCCACTCAAACACATACAGTAGAAACTCGATTAACCGGACTAATTGTTGTCGTTAGGCATTCGGATAATCGAAAGTCCGGATAATCGAATGTATGACAGACCTCCTAGAGTTTTTGGCGGGATTTTGGTCTGTCATATAGTGGATTTTGTATTTTATTCATAGTCTTGTGTTATTTGCCTCTATATTTGTAAAATTGGGGGTTTTTTACGTAATACAATTCGGTTATTGTGCATAAGTGAAGTGAATGGAAAATAATACCATAGACAATGAAATCTGAGATGCCACAAAAACCCCTTGAAAAGTTCTAACAAGAGAGCCACCATCTTGTTAGAAAATTGAAATAATCACACGACAATTATTGTGTAAAATATGTTGTACTGTCCATTGAAACAAAACATTGACACTGGCAAATACTACTGCGGAGCCAAAACAAGAAAAAGAAGAAGACAAACCTTCTTTGGTTTTGTGCATACGTAGTACATAATATGTACATAATTTTATGGGTTTATTAAAATACGAATACATATCAATGAAAATCAATGTTTATTAAGAAATTATAAAGAGATACATTTCCAACATAGAATGCACTTATTTATGTATGTATGTATATGTCAGCAAGATATATTGAAATAATTCTGGATTCCGTTAATCGAACATATAGTTAAACATAAAAGAAACACTCTTTTCTTAAATCTGTGCTAACCAAAGAGAATGTTTGTCCCTGAGACTTATTAAAAATAAAGATTTCACTGGAAACTGTGCCATTTGAAACATATCGGCAAGGCCGCAGTCGTGGGAGATCACCGGGGTTCTTAGGATGTATACCAGCTGGCCCCAACAATTAAGCTGTCTTTTTTTTAGAAGCCTTGTGCCATGTCATATAATTAATGGATCTTAGTTTCTCAAAAGCAAGATCGTTGTACCAATTTTTAATAGTGATTCGTGAGGAGACAGACCAGATGGATGTCGTGAATTTAATAATTCTAACGAATAGTGGATTATACCTTCAACATAGCACACTGTGTCAACTTATTTGTAGATTTTGATTTAAATTGATACTTTCTCTAGTATTAAATTGTAGTATAAAACTCATTAAGAACATAATTCCAAAGCGAAATTATTTTCCTTAAACACAGCAAACAAAAGTAATTCCACCCATGTTGGCATGTAAGATTCTGAGGTCTTTTAGTGTACAGTTAACAGCTTCACATAGGCTCTATGGCTCATGGTACACTCGTCCAATGTTATTAATGATGCGTCCTGTAACAATTTTCTTAATTGCTCATTCTCGCGTATAGAACACACAGACTGTTGTTCCAGAGATGCTTATAATGGGCATTTGAAGGAGTATGCAGTTTTTCCGTCGTTCAACAGGGTAGTGGCAATCCCAGAAGAAATGACTGCTATAGGATTTTTTCTTAATTGCCTAACTTGTACTAATATCAAATTGGCGAGAAATGTCTTCCCAGTTCCCCCTCAGTTGCTCCTGCGCCCCGTCTACTATTCTCGTACGGCCAACGCAGCGACAACGCAATAATTTTACCGGCTTATAGTTATCATATTGCATTATCTTCTAACCAACTCCTTCAATAAAAATGTCGTAAAAATAAACTTTATCACCATATCACTCTCATTTTCATTTAACTATTTGTTTTTATAAGAATTTGTAAAGTATATGTGAAACTTGTATCCAAACTTAATCTTGTAAAAACTTATTTTACTTTTACCATACAAACCATCTTTTGGTTGACATATTAAACTTAGTTATATGTTGTCTCGGACATTTTTATAAAGCAAAAAAGTAATTAATATTTTTTATAGAGATTTTATTTCAAACAGTTCAGGAAGCGCATGCTAAATCATAAAATTTGTACTGATTTAAATTACATTTATGGTGATTCATTATTGAAAAAATATATAATTATCAAAATAAAAAGTATATAGCATTCAGTGGTAATATATCTTTCTAACTCACAAACTCTATTATAACTCTTTATAATATTTGTATAGATTAAAGGTATGCGTTAGGTACGAATGTAGTTCCAAACAATATTTTTATTCATTTATTGGCCACTCCCGCGAGCATTCCTTCACTTAGCGATCTAAGTTCTTGTAATGTGTGCAGTCCATGGTAGTTTTCCAATTACAGAGCATAGTGCGACTCAGTGGCGCACAATGCCGAATTATGCTGAAGCTTAATTGGAACGTGAATTAGTTTTTAAATGCACAGGTAGAGTGCGCTAAGTTCAGTGTTGAAAAAAAAAATTATTAATTAAATTTTTTTAACACAGGTTGAATTAACTTTGATTATTTCCAAAAAACTACAACGAAATGAAAGCTTTAAAATTTTTTTCAACAATAAATAATATTACTAAAGATAATATAAATTAAATATTTCGATCAATGTCAACTTAAAAAAAAAACACTTGTTAATTTTCTGTCACTGAGTTGGTATCCATTGCACGCATCAAGCGAAAGCACTACTTTTGAGAGTGCTCGATTGTGCGAAGCGTTGCTGGAGTTGAAACATTCAACGTTAAGCATTATGCCGCATAATGCGCTCTAGTGCTATAATTTTAAAACTACCCATGTCATACCGGTAACATCCTTATGAGGTTAAATGATATAGATATTGCTCATAAAAAAATACTAAAATTGCGTTTAAAAGAGTGGAGTTAGGAGGATAAAAATTTGGCGTTGTGGGTATTTTTGCTGCCAAATTACAAAAAAGAAGTTTGTCAAAAAATAGTTTTTTTTAGACATGGACGTCCTAGCGGTATGAAATATGCTTTACGTCCTATTCTCATACCTACCAAAAATACATAAAAAAAATCATAGACATCGGTCGAGCCGAGTTTGACTACAAACACCGTGACACTAGATTTTTATTATTAAAAAATCAGATAACATTGAAAATACACAAATGTAATTTTTAATCGTATTTATTACTTTAAGGAATTACAAATTAGTTACGTGCTTATAAAATATCTATTTATTTTATAATATGTTTACACAATAAATATTTATTTATATAAGAAACGAAATATTCTCGTAATCGCTTCAGGAGTCACTGTCATCACATTTGACAGGGTACCGGCAGTCGGGAGCTCCGCATTCGCATTTCATCCATTTCGATTTCACCGACCAGAATTTATCGCCATAATCAAAGCTGTTAAAAGAATTTTCTTTTATATATATATTTATTTATTTTAGAAATGTCACAATTGTAACCAGTTCAAAACACATAAACGATTAAAGCTCGTCTCGCTTTCTAATTGCTATCGTTTCCACATCTACCTATATATATAAGAATCAATCGTTGAATGTATGTAAACGCATAACTTTAGAACGACTGCAACTATTCAGCTATTTTGTTTATTGTCTTTGTAATGGTCAGGACAAGGTTTGTACGCAAGAAATGTATGTCAAAACGTAAAGGAAAGCTTTAGATTAAAAAGATTGCCATATAGAAAAGTGAGTAAGTGAGACAAAATATAGCAGGGAAATGAGATTTTACTCTATGCAAAAAAAAAAGGAATTTAAAAATTCGTTGTCTGTAAAGTATGTTTACAAATGATAATTTTACTTGATAACGACTCGGACGCACCTGCCGATGGAATAGAAAAGATATAGATGCTATACAATGCTTGTTCCGCGCTCTCGCTTGCGCTGAGCGCTCAGGCGGAATGTGACAATGAGTCATGCTTTGCAGTACGTTCAACCGGCGTTCATCGATTTATAACACGTTATCACGTCAAGAAAAGTCGATGTAGAAAAATGAGTGAGACAACATATAGCAGGGAAAAAATAGGAGTTTACTCCACGCTAAAAAAATAAGGAATTTAAAAAAGTTAGGATAGAAAAGAGTAATACGTGAATTCGTCCATGGGTGATATGTCCCTGGTGGCGAAGAGTGTGACGTGAGGCAGCCGGAGGTCCCTGCAGGAGGTGAACACGCGGACGGGCACTAGGTTCGGGCGGCAGCTGTGGTTGATGAACCTCGCGCTGCTGCCGTACTGCGCCGCGTCCACGCACAGTTGCGTCTCCTCGCTGCATCTCTGTCGACATTTTTTTTTCAAATTAAGATATACTTCATTCTATTTAGGCCCTAAGAAGGCACTTATGAGTGTCAAAACTACCACCGGTTCGGACAAACAACTCGGTCATCGAGAAGAACCGATCTGGTTCATCTTTTAGCATATACCTAGTCTTGCATAAATATTGAAACAAAGAAAAAAAAAATTCTATTGCAAATAACATTTATTACTTTTACAGTGTGTTAGTTTAATACATAAATATATAATAATTAAAAATATAAAAAGCTTATTCGAAGTGGTCTCCATTGGCTGCAATATAGTCCTTTAAACGTTGAGGCCAGTTATTAATAGAAGCACGCACTCCTTCCATGGGAAAATTCTTCACTGCCAATTGTAGGGATTGTTATAGGGACTCCAAATTATCATGGCGTTTAGAGCAAGCCGTACTCTCTAAAACTGACCATAAATCATAATCCAGAGGATTAAGATCGGGACTAGACAACGGCCAGTCTTCAGCTCTAATGAAGTTCGAAACGTTCGTTTCCAACCAAGGTTGCGTATACCGAGCTTTATGACCCTGCGCCGAGTCTTGCTGGAAGGACCATTCTTGGTTATTGAACATGGTGTTGTTAAGGGGCTTCACTACCTTCCCAAGAATGGTATCTTGATATACTTGTGCCGATGTTTTGATACCTTTCTCACAAAAGTGTGGCTCAGTCACTCCTTCATAGCTAATACCCCACCAAACCATCACTGAAGTCGGATAGTGCCCACGTTGCACTCTGTCGACTAATTGGGAAGTTTCCTTAGAGCTTTGAGCATAAATACGGCCATTTTGTTTATTAAAATGTTGCTCAATTGTAAAAATTTTCTCATCCGTAAACAACATTTTTCTGTGACCTCCCTTTGCGTACCGCTTCAGTAATTGTTTCGATTTTACCACCCTATCTTTTTTAAATTATCAGTTAAGAAACGACCAGTACGCCTCTTATAGGCTGCAAGTCCTAAGTCATCTTTTAAAATACGCGACATGGTTCTAGGTGCTATCTTCATCTCCCGAGATAAAATCTTTTGCTTTCGGACAGGATTTCTTCGAATTCTGTCCCTTACTTCTTTGACCACCTTTTTCGTACGAACACTACGTGAACGGCCAGATCTTTTTCTGTCACAAACAGAGGAGGTCTCATTGTACCTATTAATAGCCCGGTACACAAACATTTTACTAATACCAAGCGTATGGCGAGTTTTAAATATTGCATTTGGCTCCATACCTACTTTGTGTAATGCAATTACAGCGATTCGGTTCCCTTTATCACTCCACTCCATTTTAATATCACAAAATATTGTACAATGCATTGGCGCAAAAATGAGAAAACTCAATGAATAATCGTATAAAAATGACAGATTCCAAATTCAAATTGTAATATTTTGTTTATTTTTAATTGTAACAGTATTTATGGCCAGACTAAGTATATATGATATTGAGTATAATAAATTACACGTCACAATCGTTTATAGTAGATGCACAGAGATGAGTCAATTCCTCAAGTTTTGAAGTAAAAACTTCTTTAGGCGCGTCGAGCGGTATTTCTTTGAAAGGAGATAAATTTATACCTTCACATTATAATATGCTAGTAAGCGTGAATGACTGTATTGCGCTTGCGTGACACTAACGACGCGTGGTATAACAGCCTGTGTGTACATCTAATATTTATATTTTGTGTTGAGATCCATACACTATAATTAATTTAAAAATTCCAAAGAGAACAGTTTAATTTTTTTTTTATATCATAGGAGGCACGCGAACAGCTGGGTCACCTGATGTTAAGTGATCACCACCGTCCATAGACACTTGCAACACCAGAGGAGTCACAAGTGCGTTGCCAGCCTGTATTTGGGAGAAGGGGAAGTGGGGAAGAGGGGAGGGTGAGGGGAGTTGGGTATCCGGCGCTCTCACTGACAGAACGAAACGCAACAATGCAATCACTGTTACTTCACGTCGGTTTTCTGTGGGTCGGGTGGTAGTAGCGCGGGCGAGCCGAGCCATTCATGCTGAAACCAGTAATACCTTCAGCGTGGCTCTACCACCTGCAAACGTACGTGTAATGTGTTACCTCGAGCAGGTCCTCGTTGATGTCGAGCGCGAACATGTAGTGGTCCTTCGGCCTCGCGTCGGCTCCGTGCGCCGGCACCAGCTCGCCGCAGTAGGTCGCGACGGGCGCGCCGCGGCGGACGTGTCGGCGCGCGCGGAGCCCCCACCCGCGACCCCCCTCGCAACGGAACACCTCGCACCGCACGAACGTCGCGCCGACCGCGTTCAGGCGCGTTATGCAACGGTTATTACACTTCTTCTGTAAACCGATACCATGTTGGCACTAAGAAATTTGGAAAGAAGTTTTGTTTATCGCGCGTCACACGCTCTGAGAGAGAATGGGAGTGAGAGCGGAAAAAGTGTAATAAGACTGTCTACGTAGATTCAAGTATTCCGCGGTACGAGTGGGCCAATCCGTACCGTCTTGAGCGGCGTGATGCAGCAGAGCTGGGGGTGCGAGTGGCTGGCTAGAGAGCGGCGAAGGCAGCGCGAACAAATCCAAACCATACACCGATTAACAACGCAAATATGTATGAACTACCCTGTATGAATTATATACATCTCATCTCAAAACTCGACGGCTCTCTTCTCTTTTTTTAACTTTTATTTATTGCTGAACTTGAGAGCAAGCCCTCCTCTAAGTTAAGCGTGTTTACCATCTTAGACCACATCGTTTTTTAACATCAAATGGGATTGTAGTCAAACGCTATAAAGAAAAGAAAACAACACTACTAAGGTCCAAGAGTTGAAGACCATTACATAAGTAGATCTGAACAGATTAAATGTTGGAATATTTAATGTGTTCTTTTGTCTACCAAAAGAGAATTTAATTTACCTACAAGCGTATATACTAAAAAAATTGTATACTGCCATAGATGTAACATATGTCACTATTGTATTTTACACACATATGTATTAAAAACTACGTGATGTAATAAAAATATGAGAAATACCGCATTGCAAGAGCACGTCTCGTTACACTCGAAGATCATCGGCGGGTCGTGGTACGGGAAGCTGTGGTGCAGCCTCCCCGACGACATCCAGCTGCGCACGCTAAGCACGCAGCACGCGCACGTACCGTCCGAGCAGTCGCCTTCTTTGCACGAACAACCCTGCACATAGACATACACACACACCTTATACTACCATAGACATACACACCTTACTCTACCATAGACACACATCCCTTACACTACCATAGACACACAACTTACACTACCATAGACACACAACTTACACTACCATAGACGCACACCTTACACTACCATAAGCAAAAACCAGACCACAGATCAACATGACTCGCTATGGAATTTTGGGCGGGATCTTAGTCTGCCATGTAGTGGCTTTTATATTCTATTTATTATATATTGTGTTATTTGACTCTATATTTTGTAATATTGGTGACATTTTACGTAATATAGTTCGGTTATTGTACATATAAAGTCAAGTGGATAGAAATTATACCACGGAGCATAAATTGTGATATACCACAAAAACACCTTGAAAAGATCTAAGAAGGGGTCACCGTCTTGTTAGAGCATTGAAAATTTTCACAAGGCTCTTGTATTATTACCTATTCGACAATGGCAGTAATAATCTGGAAGATTGCTTGCCAAAAATAAGAAATAAACACATTATTCTTTTAGAAGTTTCTGTAATTATGGCTCAGTCGCAAGCGAAGTCGGAAAACGTGTCGATCGGCGCAAATTCGCAGTCTACAGTGAATCCGAGGTTTAAGTGAAGCAAAATATCGTACCGCAACTACAGCATTGTAGTAGCGCTCTTTTTAATGTTTACTTGGTTAGCTACCACCCTTAAGTTGATAATCTATCGTTAAGAATATGTACTTGTGTTTTGACACCAATAAATAATAAAACCTATAGATAAAAAAAGGTAAAACATAATCTCGGACTTCTTGAAATCAAACTAACATCTGATTTCAACTTTGAGCACTTGACTAGGCTAAAAACAAGAGGAACAATTGCTAAGAAACTAAAGATACTCTTCGAGATAAGGTGGTATTTCATAGTAGGCCACTTTTTTTTAGCTTAGACCAAGTAGGGTACTGTAATGCATAATTATTCTACTCTGTTTCCATTAAGATTATTTCAATTGTTACTGTTATTCTGTTATCCGTTACTGTTAATGCCAATGACAATGGTTGGGCAGTGTCATCGTAACGTATAAACAATCGAGTATTGCACAAAGATCAAAAAGTATGAAAGAGAGGACACTTCACGTTGCTCACACTCAAAGTCACGATACTCATAATTGATATATAATTTTATTATTATGTTCACGTGCTGCGACGTGTGTAGGTTAGTTCTTTAGTGGCCAATTGTGAACAAATAATTGAGTGACAAGTTCCAAGGAAACACAATTCCATATAAATGTATTTATTGACGCGAGCGACCGATGTCGGCCGTTGCGCAGATCTCACTACTTGACAACTTGCATAATGTCTTAACAAAACGGAATATGATACCCCACAATGCAATACGAAATTATTTATGAAAAATAATACACGAGTGCATAATTAATTATAAATATATAGTGAATAGTATAATGAGAACTAGGGATAGCGATTCTTCTCAAAAAATATCGATTTTTATATCGATCGGAAACGTGGTCTATGGAACTGTTTCATAGAAAAGTCGAGGTCTAAAGGATCGATTATTCAAAATATTTGATATCCTAATTTTTTTTTCATGCCCATTTTTAAATTATTCTATGGTATTTTTATGTCGCTTTTTTAATCGCTTTATGTATGTGTAAAAAATGTTTATTCGATCTCGGATCACCATCCGTAATGAGTACGTGTGAGAGCTAACCTGCATGGTTTGCAGGGTGTCGTCGATAGCGATGTGCTGCGGCGTCACGTGACGCGTCACGTACGTGAACTCGTCGGGCGCGCTCGCATCGTCCACCTCGTTCACGCACGGGATCGGGTACGTCTCGCGTCCGTTCGATATGTCACTATTAATCATAAAAAAATTAATTTTAATAAAGAGTTTTTGGCGGGATCTTGGAGTGTCGTGTAGTGGATTTTATATTTTATTCATAATCAAGTGTTATTTAGCTTTATATTTTTTTTATATTGATGGCATTCTATATACTATAGTTCAGTTATTGAACACAAGTGAAGTGGATGGGAAGAATACCACGAAGCATGGATTCTGACTTGCCACAAAAAGTCCCTCGAAAGTCCTAACAAGATGGCCACCATCATGTGACTTCACTGGAATAATCTCAAGACACTTGTAATATCATTTTACCTACTCGACAATGGCAGTAACAACCTACTAGAAGATTGGTTGCCAAATATAATATAAATACTTTTAATAAAAACATTGAAATAAAATCCCAATTTCGAATTGCAACGTTTCACAACGCAAAAGGATCCACAGATGGTACTTGCACATTTATAAAAAAGAAAGAACAATTACAAATCGAAAAAAAACTCATCAATCTGTAGTAGATATATGTAAAACATACAAATATAGAATGAAACAAAGGAAAAAATATTTATGTAATAAAAAAAAAGTGTGTGTGTACTTATGTACACGCGTTAGAAGTTATACTTCTTTGGCGTAACAAGATAACAATGTGTTCAAGAATTTTATCTTTCGCCTTAATCTACGTTTGTAGAAAAAAAAAAAAAAAACAAAAAACGACGAGCGTACGAACATGCGCGACTAATATCGAGGTTCAATTTCTATTTTGTTGGTAGCTTTTTTTTCGAGACTTAATGAGCGGTTAAGCAGACAGACAGCTTCATACTGTTAATTTTGTGTCACAAAAATTAAAATTTCACTCTCATCATTTTTTCATAACGCGCCTAAAGAAGTATAACTTTAATAATAACAGTTTATACACTAAGCGGATACAGGGAGTAAAATAAATGTTTTAAATTAATTTACCAGATTTTTTTCATTTTACATTAAGTCTTACCAGATTTTTTAAATTTTAAATTAGAGTCTAATCTTACAATTTGAAATCACTTTTATTACTTATTATACATTCTTAATTCAACGGTGAAATTCACCATAAGTTGTTGTTAAAAATAATTATATATTTCTTAATTTATATATATTATCTCATTTACTTTACGACTACACATTTGAGTGTGTAGAAGTTTATTACTTTACGACTACACATTTGAGTGTGTAGAAGTTTATTACTTTACGACTACACATTTGAGTGTGTAGAAGTTTATATCTTTTTTTTTATTTTCAATGATGTGTATTATAGAAATACTAACTGTGACAGTACTCGTTGCTTGATGGCAGACTCATTTACGGGTATGGTCATTTGCATGTTCAGCGAGATGGCATTGTGGCACTGCCCGGTGCAGACATCTACTGGCACTTCTCCGGCAGTGTTTTCCACATCAGTCTGGTAACCAATGATATATATTTCAAAATAAGCGTCAGAAGAGGTTCATTGTTTAAAAAGGTATATAGTGTATGTACAAAAGAACAGACGAGAAAGTAACAGAGTACATGTTGATGTGTATGTGTTGGTGTATATATATATATAAATAAAATTGGAGTACCTCCGGTTTGTCTGTTGTCTTGTAATGTTATACACATCTGAATCGATTTTGATGAGGTATTTACGAATGGATTGTGACTTCTCAAAATAACTATAAATTGTTACGTTTTTCCAAATGCACTAAGTAGTAAAGATAAAAGTTAACAAACGTATCTAAAAAGCAATAAAAGTATTATCGATAAACCAATAAAACCACAGAAGACATGTAGTTCCATAATACAATGTAAACTCTTTATAACGAATATCGAGGGACCGAGCCTTTTTTTCCTTATACAAAGGGAAGAGAACAAATAAATGGTTTTGTGGTAAACCGACCAAATTAAACTAATTTCTACGTTATACAAAGTTTTTTATTACAACGATCGACCTTATAAAGACACTACATATCGACACTGTAAAACGATTTCCATAAAAATAAACAACATTTGATATAAAGTAGTCTATTCAGAATAACTGGTTGTGTTAATTAGTGTTGTTTTTCAAGTTTTGTTTATTATTGTATATGTATTGAGGTGCACACGTATGTGTGTGATTTATGTGCATATGTATGTGTGAGCATGTACCATACAATTTGTTTGTATTACCTTAGCTCCCCGCGCCAGCAGAATCACGACGCACGCGAAGTGTCCCTGCCGAGCTGCAATATGCCTGACAAATAATACTTTAGAATAAGAACACACCTTACATACGTTATGTCTTAACGACAGATCGGTAGGACTGTAAATATAGTGGTATCCCAAGGGATCAGACTGCTTTGTAATTTTAATAAATTATAATTTTACAAATTAAAAGTTTCGAAAACAAAGTTGAAAAGGGGATCTTGTTCTGAAATTATTTGGATTTAACTTATATCAGAATAAGGCTATGTACACATGACAAGCGCTTAGCGGGCGCTTCTTTAAAACGCGCGTTAGCATGTGTACGGCCTGAATAAAATGTATGTAGTTGTAAACGCGCGTTATCAAAACGTAACCTAAAGGGATATTCTGTAAATTTCAAGCAATATCTGAAGTGACGAATCTAGTTATTTTGAAAAGATTAATCAAATTGGAACCGTAAATTCTCAATTTAATTATACTTTGATTACAAAGTTTTATCAAAATAGTCACTCTTTTACTATAACATTTTTTTTTCCGAAGTGATTACGCTATTGGCCTGACGGGCCTTCACAGCTTCAGATTGAAGATAGCTTATTTCGACAAGATAGAAGATAGGGAGGTTATTAAATAAGGTCTAGTGAAAAAAAGGGGAAAGCGGGAGGCCCGGAAGAAGGAAAACGGAAACAGGGAATTGGAAGACGGAAAAGGGAAATGAGGAATTGAAAAAAGGGAAGGGAAATGGGAAAGTGGAGAGTGGAACAGGAGAAGGGAAATAAAAGGATAGAGGAAATACTCACAATGGTGTGTCCCCATGTGCGTTGAGTGCATCCAGGAGGTCAGTTTCCCGCTGCAGCAGGAGGGGTAAGCAGGCGGAGGCGCCGGCGAGCGCGCACCAGTGCACGGCGCCATTGCCTTCCTTGTCCGTGGACGTGGCGTCCGCACCCTCTTTCAGAAGCAATCTGTCCACCAAGTCTTTACCGTCACGTCATACGTAAACCAAATAGCAACAATATCTCTTAAATAGCTAGGTATAAATCAAGACACAACACAATAAATTGAGTTACTGTGATAGCTCCTATCATCGCATATATCACTACAGGTATATATCACATAAATGTATACACAAATGTAAGGTGAAATGATAAACTAGATAGAATTTGCGAACTGATGATAGTTTTGAGGTTCATAAGTGTCCAGATTGAATAAATAAACGCACTTGTGACACCCCTGGTGTTGCTGGTGTCTATGGACGGCGGTGATCACTTACCATCGGGTGACCTGTCTGTTCGTTTGCCTCCTATAATATAAAAAAAAAAAAAAAAAAAAAAAGTATTTTTGATTGTTTTATCAGGTACATTCAAAGACATGGACGCTTTCGTCTCATAATGCTACGTACACTAAAAGGGGGTCAAAAATTTCCAAGATCTTAGAAATTCGACACTTTAGTTCTGAATGTTTGCGTCTCTGGTTGTTTGATCTCACAGTGAGCCCCCCGTACAAGAGTTTTAAATTTCATATACCATTTGGAGTTAGAAAGTAACCTGAGGACATTGATGTTGTTGTTCTCGGCAGCCCAGACGAGGGGGGTCCAGCCCCCGAGGTCGCGCGGGTCGACCAGCACCGAATTGCTTTGTATGACGGCTTGACACACATCGACACTGTCTTGCTGTGCGGCTACATGGAGCGCTGTCATACCTTCACTATCCTATAATGTTATGTGTAAATTAAATACAATTAAAGCTAAAAAAAAATCATATTATGAGTAATAACACTCTTAAAATGCACTACATAGTTTCTAGTAGTCGAAATTAAAAGCCTTTGTTTCACAAATATAATTCCACATGGAATTTCAAATGCTTCCTGGATTTATACCTTTGTAATTTCTCGGTAGCATTAACTTACTTAGTATTTGATACAAATTTCAATTTTATATCTATAGGGCATTTTACAACAATTATTATATTTACATTATATATTTTACTTTTTTTTAAATTACACAACATAAAAAAAATTATAGCAGATTTGGCACCGAACATCTGCATCAGCACTAGGACGCTAGACCTTCGGTCTGATTTTGATCTTTGATAATATTCTTCTCTTTTCTAATCTTTGATAATTTGCTAAAAATTAGGTTATGGTATAAAAGCTCGAAAAAAAATCTCGACTCACAGAAATATTGACATCACATCCCGCTGCTACTAAATATCTTATCATCTTCATGAGATTCTCAGCTTTGGGCCTCGGGTGATCACCGTCAATGGATTTCTCAGCTATAGTCTCTGCTTCTTCAACTTGCTCGCTATCGTTATTCAATTCTACTTCTGTTTCTTCTGCGTCTTCTTTCTTCTCTGCTTCTGTTTCGTCTTTCTGTTCTACTTCTTTTGCTTTCTCTTTGATTTTTTTATCAGCTTTATCCAGGAGGGCTGAAAATTTGAAAAACATTAAATGGTATCCATCGCTGATTTGTGTACTAGACACCTAATAATCAATTTGACAAAAGAAGTATGAGATAGCTGCTTTAATAAAAAAATTAAGTAACACAAAATACAATTTTGTGGGAAAATGTGATCAAAATTTAACCACGTTTTGGCACGTTAGACTTAGATTTATCTTAAAAATAAATTAAGCACTTTAAGTCAATACTACAAGTAGTAATAAACATTGTAATTATATTGCTATTTGGCCATTATAGAAAATATCACCATTATTGTGACAGAAATATGCTTAAGTAAGCATTAAAAAAAGTTTATATTTAAGTGTATGTTTACATTGATAGACGGATTAGGGGAATAAAACAACCACAATAGCAAAAAATAGGGAAAAAATAAAACAACGAAAAAGTAGTATTTCGTTCCCACGTTCTTTGAGTCATCATTTATTTAGTTGTATCGAGTTCGTATATAGGGTGTAACGGTGTATAGGGGTTGAGTAGCGATGTGTACTGACTAGTGACTGCGAGCAGTAGGGGTGTGCGCATGTTGCGGTCGGCGGGGTCGAGCAGCGCGCCCGCGACTCTCAGCGCATGCGCAGCGGCGACGTGTCCGCGCCGAGCCGCAGCGTGCATGCATGTGCCGCCGCACTCCGACGCTATAGCTTCGTTTATATTTTTGCATCTGACTGAAATTTAATCATTAAAAGAAAACTCTCTTTAATCTAGAGACGAGGTAGAATAATAGTAAATCCATCAATCCGAGGACGCCCCAGCGCGGGACAGTATGGATTATAAATTAAAAATGGCAATAAAACGTGATAATGATTCCGACCTACAAGGTATCATCAATTAAAAATCCGATGTATATTAGTTATGTAAAATAATAATAGATGCTCACATTTAAAACGACGTTTCACATAATTAATAAAATAAACGAAAGCAGAAGAAAAACGCGGACCACGAGTCTGCAGAAATAAAGAAAGAAAATCGCTAGACCAGGGTTACTCAAACTTATTTGCTGGCGATCCAGCTCAATATTGTTAGGTTAGTATACGCGTATACGCGACAGGGCGTTACTTATTTATTACACCAGTTCGTTTTAGCGTAAATCGGTTGATGTTGAGTGTATATCAGTTTTGCGTTTCTCGAGATAATTAGGTCAAATACTAAGCACCTATTTTTTTTATTGATTTAGAACGACAATCAACTAATGATTATTCTGTAAAAATATTGCTGGCAACTAAACAGTTGCTCGGTATATAATTTAATACATATAAGGCAAAAAAGATTCACTTCAATGTTTTTTTTTTATGTTAATGTATTTCTTGCCATGGAGAAGTGGGGCAAGTGGTAGTATGCGTATGTTTTTTTCTCTACCCATCAATATATTATTACAATAATAAACCTAGCAGATGAAGACGAAGATATCAATCAGACATTTAACAAATAAAAAATTTATATTCAATCTTAAAGAAATCAAAATTCCTAATCACAATGTAGTCGTCTCTACATACCTATCTTAGGTAAGAGTTGGTGGATGGATTCGTCCGCTAGGATGGCATCGTACAAGCTCTGCACTGAGAAGTCATCGTTTTCTACATTATCAACTGATTGACTATCACAAAGTGCTTTTAAGTCTATCGGTGGTGAAGGCAGTAAGTCGTCAGGAATCACTGGTTCATTGTCCAACCGCGATGGAGACAGTGTAGAGAAGCCTAGATACGCTGGAGTGCTGAAAGAACAAATAATAATAGGTCTTTACCTATGAAATTGCCATTCTGCAATACTGGCCATTTTAAATCAAAATAATTTTTTTTTGGCTAAGAATTCTAATTTCAAATTAATTTTATTTTAAAAACATGGAATTCATTTTCCAAAAGTAGTCATTTGTTTATTGATTAGTGTTACACTTTCATCGCATTTCAATCTTTTTTGTCATCATGGATACGTTAAAAATTCGAGTAATTATGGAAAATGAGTACCGTCGTGGCAGCAACGCGGCACAAGCGGCACGCAACATCAACGACGTTTACGGAGCTAACACTACAAACCAACGCACCACCTGTTATTGGTTTGCTCGCTTCCGTTCTGGGAATTTCGACCTGAAAAATGAACCTCGCGGTCGTCCGAAGACTTTGGTCGACAATGACGAATTAAAGGCGATTGTGGAAGCTGATGATACACAATCTACGGCTGAATTAGCAGCAGCTTTCGACGTTAGCGTCAAAACAATATTGGTCCATTTGCGACAAATTGGCAAGGTAAAAAAGCTTGACAAAGGGTGCCCCACAAACTCAATGACCGCCAGCGCGAAGTACGCGTCGAAACATGCCTTGCACTACTCAACAGACACACAAATGAAGGAATTTTGAACCGCATTGTTACCTGCGATGAAAAATGGATTCTGTTTGATAACCGCAAGCGCTCAGCAAGTTGGTTGGATCCTGGTTCAGCCCCTAAACAATGCCCTAAACGAAAACTTACCCCTAGAAAAGTGATGGTCACTGTTTGGTGGTCTAGCGCCGGTGTGATTCATCACAGCTTCTTACCAAACTGGGTGAGCATTACTGCAGATGTGTACTGTGAAGAACTGAACACAATGATGGAGAAGCTGGCACATCTCCAACCAGTATTGGTCAATTCCTCGTCTCCGCTGCTCCTGCACGACAACGCGCGACCTCATACTGCACAGCAGACGGTCTCCAAGTTGCAAGAACTGGGGTTGAAAGTTCTCCGTCATCCGCCCTACTCAACAGGCCTTATGACTATAGACTACTACTTTTTCCAGAATTTGGATAACTCCTTGGCGGGAAAAAAATTCAATACCCGAGAGGCAGTACAAAATGCCTTTGAAGAATTTGTTGCCTCCCGTCCAGCTGATTTCTTTAAGAAGGGCACCAATAAACTGCCACTGCGTTGGCAAAGATGCATTGATTGCATGGGTGATTATTTCGATTAATATAAATAAAAAATACTTGAAAAAAAATTCGTTTAAATTTTTTCATACAAAACAGCAATTTCATAGGTAAAGACCTAATATTTAAATCCGAGTTGAAAAAATCAGCAATTCATAACATATGAAAAACTTTAAAATGTTATGAAGTTTTTGTAGAAGGTAAGGTTATACTATATAAATTTTATATGCGGTAAGTACATATGAATTTGCACTTGACAGAGTATAAGAATTGTTAATAAAACTGTTAGAAAATGTAAAAAAAACACAAATAATTTTATTATCAACCAATATCAATCGAATTTTGTGCATAGAAATTATATTAAATTGCAACAAACAAATTATCAGTAAAATATGTATTACATATCCTAAAATATATTCACATTTTCGTAAAATAAGTATTCGAAAATAATTATTGACTAGCATTTTACACTGCTCTATAATTGGGCCACACTTTGTAGAGTAGTTATAGGAAAAAAACTTTAGTATACATTACCATTGTTCCCTCTGATCTGGCAGGAATATCCTCTTGTTGCTGCAGTTCATCTCGAGCTGGACTTTGCAGCAGTCGCGGTTAACGGGCTGCCACCGGTACGAGTAGACGCCGCAGTGCGGGCATCCGGCGCGACCCTTCGAGTCGTTGTACGGCAACCCGCACTCCAGGTGGAACAGGTGACCCTTCGAACACTGGTAGAATATGCCCTGGGAGGACAATATTTCAAACAATCAATGAAAAATACTTTATTCAGTTTAGGTCCCGAGAAGCTACATATGAACGTCAAAACTACCACCGGTTCGGAAAACAACGCAGTCATCGAAGAGAACCGGCAAGAAACCCGATCTGGCTTATCTTTTCATTATACATAACATAAACCAAAGATAGCACCAGTGACAGAGAAATTGAGGAGTAATAGGTTAGCATGGTATGGGCATGTCATGAGGAGAGAAGAAAACCATGTAACTAGAAAAGTTTTGAGTATGATGGTGGACGGATACACGAGTAGAGGGAGACTGAAAAATGTATGGATGGATTATGTGAAAAATGATATATGTATAAAAGGTGTGAATACTAAGGATAAGGGTAAGAAGATATATATAAAAGGTATACATAACATAAACAATAAATTGAATCTTCAATCATGAGCATGTTTACAATTTTTTTCCTTTGGAATAAGGCCCTAAAGTATAACTTTCTTCATACCATCACCCTCCACCACCACCTCCATTAATTTGACAGAATGGTGGATTCAAGAATTGTTTAGATTCACAATTGGATCCGGTAGGTGGCTCTGCGGTTGATTATTAGGATTTTTTTTATTATCAATGTAGGGCGACGATACGGGGTCCGCTAGTATTTTATAAAAAATCGTACAAATATAAAGTATAGGAAATACCTGTGTACAGAAGAGACCGCATGCGGGACAGCACATGTGCTTGAGCAGCTGCCGCGCGTGCAGAGTACAAGCGAGGAAGTAGGGGGCTCGGGGCCCCGCGCGTACTAGCGCCGCGTGGGCCCCACCCTCCTCCTTACGTGCCATGTGGCAACACCCCACGCGTACTCCATCCACCAGCTCAACAGCTTGGCAGAACACCGGTTCTTATGGAGAGGAACGGATTCACAGAGATGATAATTAATCGCTATTCTCTAAATCTATATTTTCTAATGCACTAACGACCCACTCCGGCTTTGTAGGGGGTCGGTCATTATTACGTAACATTTTTTGTAATTTCAGACCGCTTCCTCTTGATTGACAATAAATGATTGACAATGTTGATTATTTTTACTAAATCAGTCTCGAACAGATGGCGCTTTAAATTAGTTTGTTGACGAAAATTGTAAGACCGGCTGTTATAGATATGTCGTAGATGGCGCCACGTTTTAGTTTCAAATATATTTTTCAATAACTGAGCCACAGCAACGCGTAGCTGGTTCATCTAATTAATTATACATATTTACTTATTAGGTCTTCAGGCGCCACGTACACATTGCTGGGAGTCTCGCAGTAACAAGTCGCTATGATTGTAGATTCTTCATCGGGACAGGCCGCCTCTGAACCTTCCTCGCCGGCAGCCGCATTGCTATCAATATTGTGGTATATTACCAGTTATGACAAATTATACAGTTTTAACTTCGTAAATGTACAAAGTATACTAATGAAAAAAAAGACAGTCCTACACTTAAAATATGCTCACTGCTAAAGAATAGGGCTCAAGGTTCATACATACTTTACTTTTCTAGTATAATTGCTGATAGAAAACATTAAACAGATCAATGTCGAATTAAGATGATTCTCTATGTATAATTTAAAGGAGATGGATAATTTTAATTCTAATAAAATATACCTTACATTTTCTGGAAAAAAATATTTTATCTAAATTAAACAATGTTTACTTTACGAGAACTGATAAAGTTATAGAATGAAATTATAAATATTCCAATAAAATACAATTTTTAATACTTTTAAATGGACTAAAAGTATACTTAATAACTACTAACACACATATATTATTTTTTCAATGTTATCATAACAGCTGCCCAAACTATTCAATTATTCGTTAATTTTCTGAAGATGATTATTATTTTCTTTGTCATTTAAAATCTATACATATAATAAAAGGCTAACGAGACGAAATCTGTACATTAAATATTTTAAAGAAAAAATACCCTGGGAGGGCTTACAATCAATGACAGAACACATTGCTATAGTTTTTAAAATTTTTGTCTGTCTGTCTGTCTTTCGTTTGTACAGGATTCACACAAAAACTACTGGACGGATTTTGACGAAATTTGGTATGGTAGTAGCTTATACACCGGTATAACATTTGGGCCATGTTTTACATATATATCACATTTGTATGTCTGTTTATTTTACTTTTAAGAAAACATAAAAGAGAAAAGATTTTCACGAAATTTTGTAAGGTAGTACTTTATACATCGATATAACATACTACCTTCTGCCCTCGACTTCGTCCGCGTGTAAATAGTTACTTTTGGCCCCCGAACCCGAAATAACCTCGATTTTGGAACATTCTCCATCGGTACTCCGCCCGAATTGGTCTTAGCGTGGTAATATATATTATATAGCCTTCCTCGACGGATGAGCTATCTAACCCTACATTTTTTTTTTAAATCGGACCAGTATTTCTTGATATTGGCGAGTTCAAGCAAACAAATTTTATAATATTATCTATTATCTATACATATAATAAAACTGTAACAAGGTCAAATCTGCAAATTAAATATTTTTTGAAAATTATAATCGGGGTAGACTTTGTTTTCGTTATAGAAGTCAAAAATAATTAATTTAGAATTTTTGTCTATCTGTCTGTTTCTGTATACACGTATCACTCTGAAATACTGAACCAATCTTGACACAGTGATAACTTATATTATAAAGTAACATCTAGGATACTTTTTGTCCCATAAAACACAAGGGGTTCTCAAAGATAACGGATAAAAGTCAAAAATTTGTAGTTAATGAAATTCTTGACGGTTTTTGGTAAAGTTTTCTTTGTGCTATAGCAATATATTTTTTTAATATGGCAAATATATATATTTTTTCAATAATTAATTACAAGAAATGTAACTGATCTCGGCAAAAAAATCTTTAATATAGCGAGCGCTGCTTGAAGAGTTTGGAATAAAAAAATAAAATCTATAGCAAAAATATTCATTATTTTTACGAAAAAGTCTACGACACCATATATCTAAATTTGATATCTCAGGTAAAAAGATGATTTATATGTCAAATGCAAAATAAATTTAAAGAGATTATGTGTGAATACAGATTTTACGTATACTTTACAATATCTTATGGATCAAACAACTAAATCAAAATAGAAATTTAATGTAGAAAATGTTAATTGATGAAGTTAGTCAGAAGATAATGCGAAATATAAACTATGAGCCTGCAAAATTATTGCCCTGACGCTGCCGCTGGATCTACGCTAATTGTGAATACCCGGGTACGCAGATGAGTGGCGCAGGAGTAACTCAAAGGGTATGGGAAGACATTTATCGCCAATATATGTAGGTTATATTTTATCTTAATTGGACCCGGTAGGTGATGCTGCGAACGGGTTCTCGGCGTATTTTAAAAGAGTTCTCACATACCAACAGGGTATGTTTGGGTGAGTCTCTGGGTAGTTTGGATTCACAATTGGAAACGGTAGGATAGCTGCAATTGGGGATTAGGTTTTTTTTTAAATGCGTTTAAAATACAATTGATACCGGTAACAACCGATTTGCTGCAAACGAAGTTGCACGGGTCAGCTAGTTAATTATGTAATAAAATATACCTGTTCTCTTCATTATCAACTTCGGAGTTTGCCACCTCTGGGCTGTTAGAACGGATTCTCTTGCGTTTTGAGCGACCGCTTCTATAAGGCAAACAAAAAACATACTCACTTTACTTGAGTATGACAAAAAAAAAATTACATCGTGTTATATTGTATAATTATGTCCACCTCTCTGTGTTTAATGTCGATTAAAATAATCAACTTTCCTTAGTTTAAAAATCGATTAACCGATTAATCAATCTCAGATCGCCATCCTTGCTGTATATTACACACCCATTATAACACTCAACGCACAGTATCTATACAAGTTTTAAGTACACGAGGTTTATTGTGTGTGTGTTGTGTGTGATTGCTTTGTTTTGCGTGATAAGTGCAAAAGCGATAAAGACATAAATTTCATAGGCATAATACAATACTATTAGTTAGAATAATAGTAAGTTAACGAAACAAAACATTTTCGTTGATAAATGCCCTTTGAACGTACAAGAAAACTTCACTAAAAATCGAAATCCTACGTGTTATTCTTATGTCGAAATTTAATATGCCCAGGTGTAAAAACTTTAATGACATTTTAAACAAAAAGCCTAAACTAGTAAAAAAATTTACTCTAAGGATATATATAATTTTAAAAATAAATAATGCAAGTCAGTTGCGTGTTTTTTAAACTCACAAATACAAAATACTACGTAAAGTCTTTTTTTCTTGAACATATAAACTAAACTTAGACATTGGTAACTCCAACCTCAGCAAATACCACTATAACATAATAATTCTTTGTTTTCCTTCCTCCAATACTAAATTACTACCTTACTCAAAATATGAGCCATCGAAATAAATTATTTTTTTATAAAGTATTGTAGGACATGTTTCCCTCCTATTCCACTCAAATAAGATATTGTTACACGTAGTATACGAATTTCTTGTTACAAATATACAACAAGTGAACCATGGATCGTGGGAATCAGAAAAACTGTGTTTTTTTGTCATAAAAACCAAGCAAACCTTCAAGACTTTTCCAGGCTCCTTTATTGAAAGCTATAAGCACGCCACGGAGAGTCCGAGTGCAGTTATATTGTAAATATTGGAGCGAACATGAATAGAAACAAAAAATAAATATTTTCAAGTGGACTTAAATTACAGCATTATAAGGTGCAAGTATGTCTTTAGTGCAATTGAGTGACATTTGTTTTTATCTGTGCAAGCACAAAATAAAATTGTTCTGAAGCAAACGGCATTTCATTTATTTGCAAAAGTAACAATATACTCGACTTCTGTATCTTGAACTATCTCTACTTGATTAATTTAAATTATTTGACCCTATAGTTCAAAGAAAAAATAAATAAGGAATCGTTTTTAATAATATTGCTGACGATATGTACATAGTTCCTTACAAGTAATTTTTCCATTAACCCCTCGGCTATGTTTTTAAGACCCAGATGTTAATATGGATCACGTTTTTAAATATCTGGCCAATATTTTAAAATTAGAATTTTACATTACATATTTTGTAATAAATACGGTTTTTTTTTACTTATACTGCCAACACTCTATTGAGCAGTACATCATAAGATCTACATTCGTTTGTATGGAGCTTAAACCCTTACGGTGTTATTACAAAAAAGTTAAATACGTATTGAACCCTGGCTTTAAAAAGGTCTCATATTAAATGCACCGCGGTCGCTGATTGTTCGCCATCTTGTTCTTTTGTCTCGTTTTGATTACGTTAGTTTAGACATGTGAAAAAGGATAACGCGAACTTGCCTCGGGCGAGCGCGGTGCATTTATTAGGAAACTTTTTTTAACCAAGTATTTAATACGTGTTTAACTTTTTTGTAATAACACGATTATGGTTTTGAACAGTCCGGGGGTTAAATATTACCTCTGTAACAAGATTATTTATTTATTTAATATTCTAAATTAAAATAACTTAGCATATAAATCAAAATCTTTACAACTTAAACATGTTACCTACAAAAACTAATATAAATGAAAAACTCTATAATTGGAATTTATTCACCAATAATTGGAATTTATTCACCACTGCTTTGTAGTTTGACTTATCAAGGTTCTGCTGCATTTTATAATGGACATTTAATTATTGAATTATACTTAGCACTGATTTCACCTTTAACATTACTAGAAATCCTGGGAAGTACTTTAAATGATCAGAAATATAACTTACAATTCCACATTATCATTGTACGTGTGAGCTGCTGTCCTTCTAGAAGACCGTCGACGCGGTGCTCTGTAGAATAGAAAAAAAAACTATAAAATAAAAATATTCAACATTACATTTATTCAAATGATTACAATTTAGGCAAAGAGTTTTTAATTAAGATGCAATGACTGTTTTATCTAAAACTAAATAATCTAAAATAAAGCTCTAAAATAATCACTTGCAAGCCATACTGGAAAAACTGTCCACACTCAAGACGTGGCAACTGACCAACAAACACATCATAAACAACAGAGTGTATTTGTGCAAATGTAGCTATCTAAGTGAATTTATATAACTTTCTATATCTACAAAAAAACAGGGTGTATCTAAAGACACACAATAGAAGTGAAACTTGGTATTACAGGGAAACATTTAGTTAAAAATATAGAACAACAAACAATGTTCCCAGGCAGTCACCCATTCAGGTACAGACTGCGCCTAACGTTGCTTAACTTTGGTGATCAGACGAGAATTCGTGTTTTCAAGACTCTACCTGACACAGTGTTTACCCCAACACTTTTCGTTACACATAAAGGTTACGGATCTGAATTTCAAACACTTCCCATGAGAAGTTTCATTTCAATAATCTAGAAATAAGACAGCAAGAGGCAACATCTCATAATTTTGAAAAATGTAAAAAAACTTCCTCAGTAAAGATATTTAATATCTTTACAAGTAAAATATACAAAAGAATAAGGATGCACAATGAAGCTATAACAGTGTTTCTGAACCTAAAATACACAGAACCCCATATTATGTTATGGAACTTATAATACAACTTTGAAAAACAGTTTAATATATTTATAGTAAAAATTCATGAAAAAAAAATGTAAAAAGGAATGAAGTACAAAATTATACAAACTATAATATTTCTTGTGAATATAAGGAACAAGGAATGGTCAAAAAGAGTTCATTTCAGCAGATAGAAAAATTCTCACCATCACAAAAACCTGTTAATTCTAAAAAAATGGCATTTGTGCTTATAATCCCCTAGTACCTTTTATTTTGACTCAAGAGTAAAAAAAATATATTTTTTGGGGATATATGGTAGGTTTGGAAACACTGGCCTACTGAACTTGAAGTAACAATACTTCACTTTGGCTCATCATCAGGAGATCGTGATGAGCAATCACTGTCATTTGTGAATGAGGAGCATAACCGTTTTGACCTCCTGGGTTGTTCACCAGTTCTTGCATCATCAGAACAGTAGAAGTCCTCATCGCTGCTCGTGTCATCAGCCTCCAGCAACTTGCTGATTACCTCAGAGTCATCATCTACCTCATCATCATTTGTAGGAGCATCTTCATCATTTTCTTCCAGTTCCCTGTAATAAAAAAAAACATACTTTCAATTGAATAATCATAATAGGAGAATTTACAAATTTGGATACTGAATATAAAAAATCAATAATGATGAAAGAAAAAATGTAAGAATTATTTTCACAATTTAGAGATATACATGTATACTAGCTTCTGCCCGCAACTTCGCCCGCGTGGATTAGTTACTTTGGGCAAACTAACACACAGCAGAAGCTCTAAAAATATTTAAAAAACCCCTTTTGAAACATTCTTTACTGATGCTCTAAATGAGCTATTTAACACCGAATGAATTTTTCAAATCAGACCAGTAGTTACTGAGATTAGCGTGTTCAATAAAACAAACAAACTCTTGGGCTTTATAATGGTAGTATACATTCCTACTCTTCTCTCAACTTAACTCGAGGCATCATTCAAATTACAATAACTTTTATTAGAGTGGATCGATTCCAATGAAACAAAGTCTAAGTTACTCTCAAATATACGCTATATGATTTTCTTGGTAAGGTTTTATTGTGAACCCATTACTTTAGTGATGCATGTTCATGCAAACAGAGAGACAGACAGACATTTTAAAAAATGATGGAAATGTATTTTATTATTATTCCTAGATACATGCAACAATTTTTTTCCCGAAAATCGAAAAAGTACAGACATGTTAGATTTACATTCTTGTTATATCTATAGAAGAAGATAGAAGATAGGTATTCCAGTATGGGAATACAAAAATGCCTAATGAAAATTAAAAGGTAGTACCAACATTACCATTCTAAACATAATCAAACTATGTTTTCTTATACAATGATTTAAATCATAAGAGGGATAGCAACTTGAATATCTTGAATTAGTGAATTGATATTTATCCATTTAAAATGCCCATATTTCTTTGTATCTTATAAAATAATTTCATTTAAAAAAAAACAACTAAATAATCTGAAGGATGTATATATCATTTTTAATTTATAACAAATAATCATTCTATACTTTTACTGTATTTTTTCTTAGCCCAGCAGAGATGTCCACTATTATATTATATAGTCCAGTAAATTTGAATTTAGTTTTTTTTTAATAAGATTATGGATGATTATATTATATGAATATTATAGACTGGAAGTATACTGAAGTTTCAAATTTACCAAAATGAAATAACTTCCATCTGAGTTGAAGTAGCAAGTGCACCTAACAATAACAAACAAGTTTATTAATCTCAGTATATTACTTTATTCTCATTTTTGTTTTCAGTTTCATAATTTAATACCCAAAATGTCAAATAAGTTTACATAACATCTTCTTTTCTATACATATAATAAGAATGAAAATTTAATGACACTTTAGATTTTTGTGAAAAAAATTGTTGCAGGTACCTAGGAATAAGTAATAAAATACATTTCAATCATATTTAGAACTACACACATATTCCTTAATTTTTTTTTTTTTTTCGAACTGACTACACTATTGATCTGGAAGGTCTTAACAGCTTCACCGGATTATTTATCTTAACTTATACTATACTATACTTGAGTAGATATTAATTCATTGAAAAAAGCATGTGATTCAACTTGTTTTTGATACTTGTAATTCCAAGTCACTAATCACTGTGGCAAGGTAACCTAGGAAACTAGGTTATTAGGAAACTGCCCAATAACCATAATAATAGGTCATTACCTATAAAATTGCCCTTCTGCAGTACTGGCCATTTCAAATCAAAATAATTTTTGTTTGGCTAAGAATTCTAATTTCAAATTAATTTTATTTTAAAAACATGGAATTCTTTTTTCACAAGTAGTCATTTGTTTATTGATTAGTGTTACATTTTCATCGCATTTCAATCTTTTTTGTCATCATGGATACGTTAAAAATTCGAGTAATTATGGAATATGAGTACCGTCGTGGCAGCAACGCGGCACAAGCGGCACGCAACATCAACGACGTTTACGGAGCTAACACTACAAACCGACGCACCACCTGTTATTGGTTTGCTCGCTTCCGTTCTGGGAATTTCGACCTGAAAAATGAACCTCGCGGTCGTCCTAAGACTTTGGTCGACAATGACGAATTAAAGGCGATTGTGGAAGCTGATGATACACAATCTACGGCTGAATTAGCAGCAGCTTTCGACGTTAGCGTCAAAATAATATTGGTCCATTTGCGTCAAATTGGCAAGGTAAAAAAGCTTGACAAATGGGTGCCCCACGAACTCAATGATCGCCAGCGCGAAGTACGCGTCGAGACGTGCCATGCACTGCTCAACGGACACACAAATGAAGGAATTTTGAACCGCATTGTTACCTGCGATGAAAAATGGATTCTGTTTGATAACCGCAAGCGCTGAGCAAGTTGGTTGGATCCTGGTTCTGCACCTAAACAATGCCCTAAACGAAAACTTACCCCTAGAAAAGTGATGGTCACTGTTTAGTGGTCTAGCGCCGGTGTGATTCATCACAGCTTCTTACCAAACGGGGTGAGCATTACTGCAGATGTGTACTATGAAGAACTGAACACAATGATGGAGAAGCTGGCAAATCTCCAACCAGTATTGGTCAAACGCTCGACTCCGCTGCTCCTGCACGACAATGCGTGACCTCATACTGCATTGCAAATGGTCTCCAAGTTGCAAGAACTGGGGTTGGAAGTTCTCCGTCATCTGCCCTACTCACCAGACCTTGCGCCTATAGACTACTTTTTCCAGAATTTGGATAACTCCTTGGCGGGAAAAAAATTCAATACACGAGAGGCAGTACAAAATGCCTTTGAAGAATTTGTTGCCTCCCGTCCAGCTGATTTCTTTAAGAAGGGCATCAATACATATAAAATCCTCACTAAAAATCCTCACTGGTTGTTACGATGTGCCCAGTTTTAAAGATATTTACAAGCTCAATGACAATAAACATTTACGAGGTCATCCCTTAAAACTTTGTGAAACGTTAGCAAAAAGAAACCCAGTGAAGCACTTCTTGCCTAACAGAGTGGTCACAGCATGGAATAAACTCCCAGAGAAAGTTGTGATGGCTCCCACCATAAACTCTTTCAAGAATAGTTTGGACCACGAAGATATCTCCAAGTTATTTAATACACACGCATCAGCTTATTAGCTGCTAGTGTGTTATACCAAATAATAATAATAATAATAAACTGCCACTGCATTGGCAAAGATGCATTGATTGTATGGGTGATTACTTCGATTAATACAAATAAAAAATACATGAAAAAACTTCCTTTAAATTTTTTCATACAAAACGGCAATTTCATAGGTAAAGACCTAATATTACACAAATAAAATGATTGATATGAATAAATAAAAACAAAAACAACTACTTACTCTTCATCAACTGCATCCTCTTCATCTTCAGTGTTAATAACTTTTAACCCCAATTCACACAAATGCTTCAACTTCATAACTGAATTTGGGTTTTCACCGTCGTCATCAGTTACTATTTCAACCACTTCCATGTCTGTTTCGTCTTTTACTTTTTTTGCTGCAGGCTCAGGAGCCGAGGGTTTAGTTGACCGTCTTGTCCTAACACCCTCTTCCATCTTTTCACTTTGTATATTTGCAATATCAGTAACTTTCGGTTTTTGTCTACGAGTTGACCTCTGAGGTGATATGTAATCATATAATTTCTCTTTTCGTGCTATAGCGTTCGCCACAACGTTGTCGGTCTCCTTACTACGGCGGCTGGTGGAGCGTTTTGAAGTTATTACCTCAGTTTCATCATTCTCAGATGCAGATTTATATTTCTTAGGGGATGTTGATGTATCACTATCACACACCCATTCCCACTTCCCACCTCTCGTTCGGTTCGAGCGTCTTGGTGAAAATTCCTCATGCTTTTCTTCGGTCGATACAATTTTCATATTGTTACTCTTAGCACTAGATTTTTCTGAACGAATTGTTAACACTATACGCGGCTTTGGATCTTCGGCGTCAATTCTATCAGATTTCTTCACATCGCTCGTATCCAGGCACACGGAGAGGTTGTCCGTGCAGAGTTTTTCGTTTTTTTTCTTCCCAGACGTTTCATCGCTTATATTCATTTTGTATTCAAGGCCTAAAGAGATGTCAAGGTCGAAAACTCTCACCGGCTTATAATACTGATTTTATTTCTAAAGTACATATGCAATTTTGTCTTTTATTTATAAATTATATACTACAGTGGCTAATTACAACTCAACAACAAAACGTTCAATTATCACACTGAAATACATAATTCTTACAGTATGAGGTATATTTTATTGGAAATAGATAGTTCCATGATATAATTGTAAGTAGATATTATATATATATATACATACAATAAAAAAAAAATTACATATATATACCTACATAAATAAACATTTTATAAAATGACACCCAGTGTTGCCAAAGGGTTTATAGTATAGACAAACCACTATATACTAAAATTTATCTATTTCAAAGGGTACTTATAAGGTATTTAATATCAATATTCATTAAGTAATTAATGTAAGACTTATAAAATATAGAACATATCCCATATATCACTACATATTATCAAACAAAGTCCTCTGCCACGACTGTCTGTCTGTCTGTTCGCGATAAATTCAAAAACGACTGAACGGATTTTTTTGCGGTTTTCACCAGAAGATAAAGTGATTAATGAAGGTTTAGGTGTATAATTTGTCAAGGTTTTTTTATTATCAGTGCGGAATAACGTGTGCCGAGCCCCCTTGTCGGGTCATAAAATATGAGTATAAATATTGATGTATTTTATTTGATATATTAAATGTCAAGCGTTTACTCAAAGATGTCAACCTTAGCTGCTAGAGCCACTTCATGGTAAGTGTAATCATTTTCTTTTAAAAAGTTACAGCATTTGTCACTTTAGGAACGCTGAGATACAGCATTATCATTCAAACTTATCAAATTCACTCAATCATATTTTTTATTAAAAAAAGAAACAGAAAGAAATTTCAAAAAGTAAAATTCTATTCAAATTCGTTTTCTTTATTATAAATTTACATAGTACTGGTATATACAGTTAATACGAAATAAGGAAATATTTTCTGTTGTTCTACCTTTTTTGCATTTAACCTGTGCTTCTGCGATAAAAATATTTATGTGTGTACTAATTTTACTGAAATGTTGTTTTTATCAGTCGAGGGGTTAAAACCCGAATTAAAAACTTTTTTCAGATTGACGGCGAAGATAATGTAACCATAGTTTAAAATTTTCTCAACTTAACCTCCTATGTATGTAAGACTCTCTTACGAATGAAAAAGAGAACAAATAATGATTAGCTTAGACTGATCCGGACAACGTAATAATAAAACTTGGAGTACGTAAAATAGACTATGTAATATTTGACTCTATATATGGTACTAGCTTCTGCTCGCGACTTCGTCTGCGTGGAATAATTACTTTGGGCTAACGCTACATGCATCGGATGCTCTTATTGAAGTTATTGGTCATAACGTGATTATATAGCCTTCCTCGATAAATGAGCTTTATAATACTGATTTTTTTTTAATCAGTCCACTAGTTCCTATGATTACCGCGTTCAACCAAATAAAAAATAAAAAATTAGCTTTATAGTATTAGTATAGATTTATTGTTACAGAGATCTTTCAATTGTTTGAATAATATATTCAATTTACAATAAATTTAAACGTTCAGCCAGACTGCAAAAGGCTGACATACTCTAGACACGAAAACTACATATGTTTAAATTGATATAATTAATTCCAAAAATCAATGATATATAACACTTCTACCACAGCTACAAAAATAATATTTGCACAGACTAACTAGTAATATTTTTTGTATTTATCTGTGATAAAATGTGTACAATTGTTTTTACCAGATCTAATTTTTAGTCGCCACTGCAAGTCGTGTTATTGGTTTCTACTAAGTTTATTATCAATTAGAAAAACCATATTTCCCATCTAAAAACAATAACAATTCCTTAAAATTTGACATACTTTGAAAGATACACTGTAATCAGTTTCACATAAGGATATGTTAATTTCCGGATCTACTAGCTATATACACATTACTGTCTAATTAATTTGTGAAAGTACACGTTTCCTGAGGACACATTACAACATTAACGAATATGAACCAACTATTTTCAAGTGCCGAGCATGTGTTACAAGGCGGGTACCACCATGCAACTTTACGGAAACTCCAGGAACCGAATTCAAGTATTCAGTCTCATAATATTATGTACCCGGTTTTTCTACTGTAAGTATTCGTTTATGAGGTTTCAGTAAATTATCCATATTAGTTATATACGTATAATATACCATTCTTATATAATCAAAGTCGTTGTGTGGAGTAGTTATATTTATTGAAATATAGATCTATTATCTGTAGCCTTTGTATATACTAATGTTCATGTTGTTTTTTTCCCCCATGAAATTTTTATTTCCAATGATAATAGATTAATTATTATTTGTTATGGTGTAACAAACAACCATGTGAATCGTTTGTTACATGTCATCATGAGCTAAATACAATTATTATGTTTACTTTTTTTAAGATTTCCAGTTTTTACTCACCGAGAATGAAATTCAAATTTTGCCGTTAATAAGTTTTTTTTATGATCTTCATATTTTAAATGTCTAAAATTTGAAGATCTTCAAAATTTACATAAAATATTAGAACTGGCTAACATTAGATTTACCATGTTTTAAAAAGTAACAACTCATGTAGTGCTCCTGATCTCAAGTGGTCACTATAGCATATGGTTATTTTAATGATTACTGCAGGCTTACGAGTCTAGTTATAATAATTCCTGAGGACGGAGTGGTGACGCATTGTTTGCCAGTATACTTTACAAACATCTTTTGAAATAAAATATGATAGCACAAATAGCTATTATGTAACAATCATTCTAGCTATGGTGTTTATATACTACAGGTAGAACAGACACCATCATTCTTAAAATAATGATAGACAAACATGGTTTTAGAATCTGCTATGTGAAAGTATAGTTATTTATATTGATTTAGATTATATTTTTTGATTGTAGAGAAGACGATGACGCCATTCAACCAGTGTTGAGCATGCCTAATGTCTTTAGATATGGGATTAAGCAACTGATGAATGTCCTTTCGGAACTTGTTAATAAAGGACTGAAATCAATTCTCATATTTGGAATTATTGAAACATTACCAAAGGTAATTTTTTAAATGTATTATTTTATAGTGTAGCAACACATTTTGTTATATGATTTATGTATAGAAATCTTTTTCTTTGGTTATTTTCACATACAAGGAGTTTTAAAACTTAAAGACATTTAATTTGTGGTTGAAATTTACTTCAAAATGATTTTTAGTTTGTGGACTCGCAAGTGGTCCAAGATCTTCATTTATTACAGTATAATTTGAAAACAAAATTTATAGTTAATTGTTTAATTACAATTAGCAATACACATTTTGTTCAAAAATAAATTACTTTATATATGATTAAATAAAATCTTATAAATATATTTTCTTGAAAATCAGTATTTTAATAATAATAAAAATCAAAATAATACTTGTTTAGTGTTAATAATAATTTAATTGTTTCGATTCCTAAGGATCCAACAGGATCTAATGCAGATTCATCTGAAAACCCAGTTGTCAGAGCTCTCCCCAAATTGCGTGCTGCATTCCCGGAGTTGTTGATAGCATGTGATGTATGCTTATGCCCATATACATCACATGGTCATTGTGGTGTACTTACTGGAACAGGAGTTATAGACCATGCTGCATCAGTGAAGAGGATAGCTGCGGTTTCATTAGCTTATGCTACTGCAGGTATTAAATTTTAGTTAATTCATATAAAGGAATAAATTAAGGAGAAATAAAAAATAATCAAATCATATAATTATGTGCTATAATTTATTGCTCTTTTTTCTATCATCAAACATAAAGAATAATTTTGTATGTATTTATGTTTAACTTTTACTCCTAGCTTTGTTCATGTAAAGATGCATGTCACTAATTTCAATGTAATTTTATTATCACTGCTTAGATTTTGTGGTAAAAAGTAATAGTATGCAGCCTAAAATTTTCCTTAGTTTTGATTTTATATTGATGAGAAAGCTGCAGTGAAAAGTTTGTGCCGTGAAAGTGATGTGTGTGACTTGCATAACATATAGAGGTAATATTTAAATAGAACATATTTTTTATTTGTCATTTATTACTCCTTTTCTATCTTAGGAATGTTGAGAAATCTCTTTTTTTTCACACTGACTATCCTATTAGCTTGACGGGCCTTCACAGCTTCACCGGCCAATAGCGTAAACAGTTTGAAAAAATTGTAGATTTCTCAATATTCCTTATCTCTTTCTAAATCTGTTCTAAAATTAAAAATCTATTTTAAAAAGTGCAAGTTTCATTCAAATTAAATATATTTAGTAATTATAGCCTTTTATTCCTTCTGGAAACTAACGTTTATTGGACTGGCTTTATTATGCTTCAGAAATTGTCATACCCTGTTAATAATATTTAAGAAATCATTTTTACACTTCCTGGATACAATTTTTATAATAAATTATTTTTAGGTGCACAAGTGATCGCACCCTCTGATATGATGGATAATAGAATAAAAGCTATCAAAGATGCTTTGGTTACTGCCAAACTCCAAAATCAGGTGATTTTGTTTTCTTTATACATTAACTAGCAGGCCCTCTCTGATTATAAAAAAATCCTTGACAAATTATATACAAAAATCTTCCGCATGAATCACTATCCACTGGTGAAAACGGCATGAAAATCCGTTCAGTAAATTTTAGGTAGGAGACTTTGTTTTGTACTATTTAATGATAAAATTATAACCGGAATTTTAAAACTGACTGTGATATGTACAAAAGTAATATTTCCTACATTGGATTTATTTTGTACAAAAATAAAGTTATTCACTCTCAATTGTAGGAGTTATTTGGGTTACTAAAGTGGTTTGATATTAATTCAAAAAGTTATTCAACTTGATCTTCATTATTGATGTAATCAGAAGTGTTATAAAGCTGTTGAATATCAATTATTTTTATTATTTATTAATTATAGAGCTGTTAATTAAGATATTAATTGTTTTATTCAGTGTAGTAAATTTGTTCAATATTAATTAACATAGTTATTCAAGTTAATAAATTTATTCAATATTAATTAAGGAAGATATTCGGAATTAGAATATATCTACTGAGATTTAATGTGTTTGTTATTATTCTCAGGTGTCAGTATTGTCTTACTCCTGCAAGTTCGCCTCCGCAATGTATGGACCGTTCAGGGACACAATGAAGAGTTCCCCGATGGAAGGTGATCGGAAATGTTATCAGTTGCCACCTGGCAGTGCCGGGCTTGCCGCTAGAGCTGCAGTGAGTGTTATATATAAAAATCTATGTACACACTGGAAGGATAAATCAGTAAAATGCTATAACTATTAGTATGGGATTAAACAAGTATTGATTTTTTTGTTAATTATTGTTGCCATTCCTCCTAATGAACGATTGCATTATTAATTTATTTTATTATGGCATTTTAATATCTAATTTATTTAATTAATATGTTGTTTGAAACAAATTTTTTATATTTTATTTTTGACAACCAAGCTTTTAGATTGTTACTGCCATTGTTGAGTAGGTAATAATATAAGTGTCTTTTGCTAATTTCAACCATTAGACTGTGAATGTGAGAATGACTATGTGCCTCCTTGATAGAACTTTCCAGGGCGTTTATGTGACATATCAGAATTCATGCTCCGTGATATCATTTCCATCCACTTTACTTGTGTTCAGTTAAATATTACAAAATATATAGTCAGATAACGGAAGATTATGAATAAAATATAAAAGCCACTACATGACAGACTAACCGTGTCAGAGATAAACCTGAACAAACAACAGACACTTCAGTTTTATTAATATATTTTTTTTTTTTTTTTTTTTTTTTATCTTATTCTTTGGCCTTTGTGGAAAATTCCGCAATTCTGCCAGTGTCATGTACATAAAGCTTAATTTCTACGATAATGGATCAACAAAAGATCTGAAGTTGATTTAGACCACCACCGTATGACTAACATAGAACATAGGGACAATACACAATTGGGTTAGTAAGTACCTAAACATATGAGTTAGTAAATAAATATGTATATTTTATCATATAAGCATGTATAGCGCAAGTAAGCATAATTTAACAAATAATTAGATCTTAATTTTATTAATATAGATATATTTACACAGAACAGTAATAAAAGGAGTAAAGGAGAGGGAGAGTAGGAATTGCATGCAGGTGGGACGGAATATCTCCTGGGGGAGTAAATTATACAGAGAAACGCGCCGATTTGGACAATTAAAAAAAAAATGGTCTATACTTCCTTCATCTAGCCCACATTCACATAGCGAGTGATCCCGGACTCTAATTTTTGCAAGATGGACAGGTGTGCAGGCATGATTCAAACGCATACGGCACAAGACCGATATCGTACGCTTGTCTAAGTTCGGAAACAATGAAAACCAGGGTTTAGTGGGGATGGTAGGTTGTAAATTGCCATAGAATTTGGCTTTATGCTTGTGTGATGTCTGCCACTCATCATTCCACGCTTTAAACAACTGGTGTTTCATGCTTACACAGAGATCCCCAGGAATGATTTGAAAATGTTCTAGGGAACCTATGTTGGCAGCTTGCTTTGCACATGAATCTGCGGTTTCATTGCCTGGAATGCCCGAGTGACCCGGAATCCAAGCCAAGACGACTTTTAAGTTTTGCTGTTGACACATATAAAGAGCTTCTTTGATTTTTAATATAATTGGGGATCTGTATTTAGATTTGAAGGGATTAGCCAGTACGGCTTGTAAGCAGCTTTTTGAATCAGTTAAAATAATGGACTTTTTGATATCATGGGATAATACAAATTTTATAGACTCTAAAATTGCAATGGATTCACCAGTAAACACTGTTAAAACGGGAGGGCATTTAAAACTTAGTATAATTTTAAAAAAGGGAATCCACACGGCGGATCCCATGTTGTTGTTTTGGGTCAGTTTGGATGCGTCGGAGTAGATTGCTAGCCAGTTCGGAAATTGTGAAGCAAGCTTGTCTTTTAAAATTTTATCGGCATTAACTATGTCATTCTGAATGCCCAGATCTAGGATTATATTGGGCTGATGACACAACGCTTCATAAGGGAGAGAGAAAATAAGTTTACATGGAAATTGCAGAATGGGAATAGTTAAACGGGAAATTTTTATATAACTACGGAGAATACAAGGCAAATCGAATAAAGAGCTGTAACCCTCGTTTTCAACTATACAAGCCAAATGTCTTAGCTTCTGTAGGAGAGGATGTTGGGAATTTTGATAGAGTTTGAAAAGGAACTTGTCCGAGAGGAATTGCCTGCGTAAATAGAGAGGGGGATCCACGCATTCCACTTGCAGAGCATTGATGGGCGAGGATTTCATGGCCCCTAGAATAATGCGAAGGCATTTTGATTGGATTTTCGAGAGTTTCTCCGAGGCCCCTTTATTACTGGGATCTAAAAGAAATCCTCCATAGTCTAGATGGCTGCGAATGATAGCATTATAAAGCATTTTTTGGGAAAAAGGGTGAGCTCCCCACCAAGCTCCGGATAACGACCGCAGGATATTAATGTTCTTCTCGCATTTACCAGACACATAATCCGCATGCAAAGACCCAGACATTTTAGCATCCAGCCAAACGCCTAGAAATTTAATGTTAGTTGTCTGAGGAATAACTTCTTCACCCACTTTGATTTTAACTAATGGGATATTTCTCCGCTTGGAGAACACAACCACTGCACACTTTGGAACTGACAAAGATAGACCATGATCTAGTAACCATGGTGAAAGATAGTGAAGGGCAGTGTTTAATCTGGAACAAGCAATGCTTGGGTCCGATACTGTAGTGTATAGAACCAGGTCGTCGGCGTATTGTAAAATGGAACAGTAAGGGTTCACAACTTGGTCTATATCATGTGTATACAGACTGTACAGCAGCGGACTGAGTACAGAGCCTTGGGGAAGACCTTTCCACACAGTACGAGGAGAAGAAAAGAACCCTTGATATTTGATAATGACCTTTCTCTCCATCAAGATGTTGCATATAAAGAAAGCTAGCTTATCCGGGATCCTCAGCTGAATTAGCTTATTCCTGAGGACAGGAAGCATAACATTATCATATGCAGATGCGATGTCCAGGAAAACTCCAACCAAATACTCTTTTTTCCTAAATGCAACATGCACATCAGTTGTAAAGATCCCAAGACTATCAAGGGTGCTGCTGTCTCGTCTAAACGCGAATTGAGACTTAGATATTAAATTGTTGTTCTCAGCAAACCATTCCAAACGGTACTTAATCATGCGCTCCACTATCTTAACTAGGGCAGATGAAAGGGCGATAGGCCTTCGACTGTTAGGGTCAGCTGGGTTTTGACCATGTTTGAGGATAGGGATAATGACATGGGTTTTCCAGGGATCAGGGATTTGTTGGGAGTTGTATATACTATTAATTAAGCGAAGGAAGTACTGTTTATTTTTATTAGACGATTTTGATATAAAAGAATATGGAATTCCATCTAGACCAGGAGAAGAATCGGAGAGCCCATCTAGAACCATTTCCAGTTCAATAAGAGAGAAGGAGTCATCCATCATCGTTGAACTGGTATATTGAACTGGGTTTACTGGGAGCATATCTGGAGATGGAACAGTGTCAGGGGATAATTTATTGATAAAGTCGTCCATCCACAAGCGTTGGTCGTTATGGGAGACGTTATCATTATAAGAAGCACCACGGAACCGTTTGATTTTTCGCCACACTAGAGTAGAAGGAGTTTTAGGTGATAAAGATTCGCAGAATGTGTGCCACCCAAGTCTCTTTTTTAAACGTAATAATCTCTTTACTTTTGCAGAAACTTGTCGAAAACTAAGAAAATTTTCAGGGGTCATCGCATAGTTGAATCTCCGCTCTGCCTCTTTTCTTTCCTCAATCGCCACTGAACATTCAGAATCCCACCAAGGAGTAGGTATTTTGATTTTTGGTTGTGTAGACAAAGGAATGTGATTATTTGCACTACTAGTAAGCGCTTCAATGTATTTAGAATAGGTAGGAAGTATATCATCGGGGCGGGGATCAGGAAGAGAGTCTATTATAATGTCAAGGTGATTAGAGTATGAACTCCAGTCAGCGCGGGATAATCTATATTTTAAGAGGGGAGAATAGCAAAAATTCGGATATACTCTACTGCGGATGGAAAGGATAATAGGGAAGTGATCACTACCGTAAGTGGAGTTCAAAGTAGACCATGCTATGAGGGAAGAGATGGAATTAGAGAAGACCGACAGATCTACGGCACTATTGGGATTCTGGTTAGGCAAAACTCTACGAGTTGGAGAGCCATCATTTAAGACACAGAGGTTAGTCTCATCAAAAGTGTCTATAAGACACCATGCAAAAGAATCATTGTGACTCCCTCCCCAGGATCGGTGGTGGGCGTTAAAGTCCCCCATTAGAAGAATGGGTGATGGTACAGACGATAAAACATGAAGGATGTCTGGAATTAAGGAGCCATTAGGGTGAGGGATGTACACTGATATAAATGATATGTCGAGGACTCTGACAGCCACAATATTGATACCAGGGGAGTGAGGAGGGATAGGGATTAGGGAAAAAGGGAGTGAGCGCTTTATAAAAAGAGCACAGCCAGCATACCCGTCAGTTCTGTCATCCCGGAAGCAAGAGTAACCTGGGACCGCAAAACGAGAGCCAGGCACGAACCATGTCTCCGAAATGGACACAACGGCAGGGTTGAATTTATCAATCAGGTGTACTAGTTCATGTTTCTTGGGGCGTAGACTCTGGCTATTCCATTGAAGGATTACGAGTGAATCCATATTGATGAACTAAAGAGGTTAAGGAGGCAAGTGAAGAGGCAACGTTGGACGGTAAGGAAGGATTGTTCTGGGTAAATAGGTCAATGAGAATCTGGAGAAGGAGCTTGACAAGAGTGTCAGTTTGTTCTGAAGTATGGGAGAGAGAAGAAGAATTTTGCAATGCACAACCATTAGGTAATGCAGGAGGCATAGTACCTACGATTGCCTGATGACCACTTTTATCATACGCCTTACCTAGTGGAGGCCTAGGGCGACGATTAGTAAAGATGGATTTAACATAGGAATGGGAAGTTTGGGTGGGACCAGAGTTAGAACTGTTTGCGGGAGTAGGATGGGTTTGAGGAGGAGTGGTGGAAGATGATAGGATGACGTCAGAAAAGGATCTAGGGACTAGAGGAAACTGTTGGGAAGCTTCCTCGTACGAGATTCCATTTAGAGCCATGGATTTCTTAATGTTGACTTGTCTATCATGTTCAGGGCAGCGTTGACTTGTAGCCAAATGCTGACCAGAACAATACAAACATGTAGAATTTTCAACTGGAACCTCACATGAAATGCCCTCATGGGGTTGAGCACACTTGTAGCAACGAGGTTTTGATCGGCATTGAGATTTCACATGTCCATAACGACAGCAGGCCATACATTGAATGGTCGGAAATTGGTACGTGTCCACGGGGAGAGATGTATGAAAGGAAAATATTCTTTCTGGGAGTATTTGGCCTCTAAATGTAAGAACAACCGTTTGAGTCGGAACCCAATCAATCTTTCCATCAGTGACGACCTTTCTGCTCAATCGTCTGGCTTTCAGAACCAGACCACAGTGATTAGGTACCACAAGACTCTCGACAAACTCATCCATCGAAAAGTCTACTGGTACATTCCGAACAAGTCCCATTCTGGTAACGTTATATGACGGGATAGTAGCTACATACTTGTGTTCCGCCAAGATAGGGTTACTTAAGAAATTATTGGCGTCCACTACTGAGGAGAACTCTACGGCTATTTTATTTCTCCCAATACGTTTCACACCGTCTGGTGATATATTTTTTATGCTGTGTTTGAAAAGCAATTGACCAAATTTAATTGGCCGGATAGAAAGGCCAGCTGCAGGGTCTGGTTCAGAACGCGAAATTTGAATTATAAAGGGGCCTTTGTCAGAATCTGCATATGTATTAATACCTATGACAATGCTAGGGTGTAAGTATATCCGCTGAATAGACGCAGAGCCCATGTCTAAGTCAGTGATAGCTTTTTTGCCAGTGGGGGCTTCATTATGGGAAACCGAACGGCGCTTGCCAGTAATTCCTATTGCTGGGGAAGAGGCTGAAATGTCCGGGGGGACAGGGGGATCAGGGGGGTCACCCTCCATAACGGAGAGTGTATTATCTGAAGGGAGACAAGGAAAAAAACACAAACACTTACCACCACCACAAAACCAAAGAACAACACACTATAAACAAAAATCAACTTCGAAATCTATAATAATTTCTGTAAAATGGTATAAGTTACAAATAAACACGCCCGACGCTGACAGACGTAGGCCACAGGATTAATATATTGTTTCCTGATAAGCTGTGTGTTTTTATTGGTAGCATAAATTACAGTAGTAATATAGGATGATATAATATTGTTAAAATTTATGATAATGTATATGAATTAAAATAAATTCTCTAACAGAATTATAGTAAACTAAATATGGGTCTTAATAAATAAATTTGCTGGATCGCTCCTAAATTGAGATGACCTTTCGTACACTGTATAGGCTATCAAATGTCATCAGTAAATGTTAGTATATTTTTAATTAGAATTATTAAGTCGCATGTATCTAATGCGTTAAATAAAAATTACGTATGTTTTGTTACGATCATACTTTCAGAATACTTTGTCAACGGTAGAATGCTTTTTTATTGACCCCTGGGCTTGTTTTTAAGACCCAAATCTCAAAATGGCGGATCATTTCTTTTAATACCTAGCCAATTTTATTAAAATTACAATTTTACATTATTTTTTTTAACTGTTGCTGGCAACAGTCTGTTGACTACTGCATCATAAGCTCTACATTCGTTTGTAGGGAGCTTAACTATTACGGGTTTTGGATAGTCCAAGCATAAAGTATATTCTAGACCAGTGGTACTCATCCTTTTATTTAAAACGGGCCATAAACACGTTAATGTAGTGGAAAATGGTTGTCGAATAAAACAAGCCTGGTATAACCATTGTATCATAAGGAACGCATTGCGGTCGGGTTATCTGGGATCTATTTAATTTATTCAGCGTGCTTATAGTTTTCTGGTGGGTAGGACATTTAAAATAATTGAAAATAAAGTATAAGTCACCCGCCAACTACAAAGACCCGGAGGGCCGCAGGTTGAGTATGGCTGTTCTAGACTAACGCATAACAAGTTCGCTTCGTGTTTACAGACGTCTCGGTCGAAGTAACACCGAATTTTTAATGGTCTCTAAACCGCAACCTAACTGTTTGAATAAAGTATGCTTAGGTGATCATGTTCACTTAATCATTGAACGGTAGAGAATATTCCAATAACGTGTTATTGTCGTGAGGCATTTTTATTTCTGCAACCTTACTGTCGGATCGTCATTCGACATCAACTCGAATTCCTTAATTTCCAGGCTCGAGACGTAGCGGAGGGTGCGGATTTCTTAATGGTGAAGCCCGGTTTACCATATTTGGATATTGTGAGGCAGACCAAGGATCAGTTTCCGCACCATCCCTTATATATATATCAGGTATATGTTTTTATTTATTTATTTACTAGCTGACCGAATTAAAAACGGAATTAAAAGTACAACACATGCACCATAAAGCCAACTGGAGTTGAAAAAGAAAATCAAAATTAAAAATGTGGTGCTCTCTATGAGATATCTATAATAGTCGGTCCTACAGTTTTCTCTCAACAAAATAATTTATAGCGCCATCTGTTCGAGACTGATGAAACTTATAATTAATAACAATAATCAACATTGACAATCATTTAATTTGTAATTAAAAAATATTGAGGCCATTAATCGAAATATAAATTATCCTATCTCTCAAATTGGACCAAATTATACATAAATGCCAACTTGCATGAAGACCGGTTGAGTAGTTTCAGAGTTCATCGTGGACAAACCTGATACTGGATTTTTATATATTTAGAGTAATCATGGGTCGTCAATATGACAATACATTTGTAAATATACTAATAGTAACAATTTTGTAACTAAATTTAAATGTAGTCATATTATACAGACAATCATGACATGCTTCAACAGTAAATTCAATTTCAATAAAAGTAAATATTTAACGATTTTAATATTTATCATAAACTATAACAGAATGAGAAAGAAAATAATAAAATTAATTATTATTCTAAAATTTACTTAAATTACGCTAACATTGTTGACACAATTTACTTACTAGTTTAGTACTAGTGATCTTCTATTAGTTAAAATTCGAGCATCATTCATTAATTTTTCAATATGAAGGTAAACAAACTAATTTATTAAAAAATATATATTTGATAAGACTTAAGCTCGTCAATAGTTATTAAAGTAAAAAAAATCGATAGTGGAACAGAGCAGGAAAATGTACTTAAGTAACTGTTTTGTTTCTGCCTATCTTTATATATAAATTTCTTCTGTGCGTGTGTATGTCACTGAACTCCTCCTAAACGGCTGGGCCGATTTTGATGAAATTTTGTGTGCGTATTCCAGTGGATCCGAGAATGGTTTAGATTCACAATTGGACCCGGTAGGTGGCGCTGCAGTTGACTCTTAGGATTTTTTTTATTATCAAGGCAGGACAACGTCTGCCGGGCCCGCTAGTATTACATAAATTTCTTCTGTACGTATGTGTCACTGAACTCCTCCTAAACGGCTGGGCCGATTTTGATGAAATTTTGTGTGCGTATTCCAGTGGATCCGAGAATGGTTTAGATTCACAATTGGACCAGGCAGGTGGCGCTGCAGTTGACTCTTAGGATTTTTTTTATTATCAAGGCAGGATAACGTCTGCCGGGCCCGCTAGTTTATATGTAGATTTTCAAATTTCATTATTTACCCTAGTCAAATAATCTATATGCGGACTACGCAAATGAAAACTCAAATATTATCAACATTCCTTAATGTAAATAGGAACTTGATACATGGGACGGAAGTTCTGTTAATTAGCAACCAAATAAAATAAATATTTAATTACGATTCCACACAGCGACAACACATGTCAGAATTGTGAGCGCCCCAAATAGCTTGCTTGCATCTCATGCTATGGTGTTTCGTCATTCACCTAGCCTTGGACAGACACATGTAGCACATTCGATGTAGTATTAACAGAGACTTCTATGTTGAATAGTTTGCCCAGAATATCCTGTATCATGACCTTGATATCACGCCTCAAAGTCATAATCTGAAGTTGCTTTCGTAGCCAGGGATGACTGTAAATCAAGTCCTAACTAGTGTATGACCTCAAACGCATCGTTTGATTCACTGTTTACTCGTAATAAGTAGGTAGACAAGGATGCAGGAGCCAGGTGTACGCTGAACTAGGTACACTCCACTTTCTTGCAGAAGGACGTCGTCGAACGGACGTATGTTTAGTTATCCAGGGTTGAAGTAAAAATGACTTAAAAAAATAATTATTGATAACGCTATAATTTGAGGAAAATCGATTGAAACATAGAGGAGGAAGATTTACTTAACTCGTTTGTCTCTGCCGATTTATATACATATAGATGATACCTACTATGACACTATTAAATCACAAAGCTTACCTTAGTTTAAAAAACAGACCGTAACAAAAACAATTACAAATTTTATTTATCTGTGCCAAAGACGTTAACTCACTATTAGAAAAAAACTTATGATGAGAAATAGAGAAAGGAAATCAAGTTCATTGGTCTAAAGCAAAAGTTTGCTTTGGCTTTTAGACCACGTAATATGAAATCCAAAAGCACTTATATGTCTTTGTGTCCTACAATTTATTGCAGGAATTCCGTTTTTCAACGCTTTTATTATGGCTATAATAAATTCCTTAACAAATTTGACTTAATAATTTACCGTCTTATAAAAAGGAAATATAATAAATGAGATATTAATTATATTTCATGTGTTTTATTATGGTAATT